>VDFB02330957.1:0-131969 GCA_007258455.2 Sequoia sempervirens | reverse complement strand
CTTTGATTTTTCTAAGGTTTAATTTGTATTCAATTTTTTTCTGCATAACAGCTTGTGTTAATTTGGAATATTCATCAATGTCTTTCTCATTGTGTTTGTCTCAAAGCATGCAGGTACACTTGTTTGGAGGTCAGGTGACTTCTTGGAAGAATAAACAACAGGAGGAATTATTGTTTACAAGTAGTAAGGTACCCAATTTCAGCATTTTTTAGAAGAATAGATTAATGATATTTTCCTCTATCCGATGAAATCATTTATCAGGACAATCTGTATTGAATGGCAGCTGTGATGAAACAACCAATGAATTAAAGATATGAATTTTTCCATTAAAGATATGAAATCACTCACAATGGAAACACTCTGGGTAAGAATTCCATTTAAAGATATGAATTTTTTCAAAAAGTTTATGTAAATTTTTATCAATATTTCGGACCAGATTTTATAATTCATTATTAGAATAAAGTAATCATAAATCTCTATTTTTATATAATTGGACAACATAATTATATTCCATCTCTTTTTTAAGATAAACTTATATGTTTTTAAGAAATATATACTAAAGCCATGGTGTTAGATCTAAACATTTCATGAACCAAGTTATAATCACTACAAATTGTATGAAGGGTTTTCTAAGACTCTATCAGCTTGTTGCAGAGGGGTTATTCAATGCTGGTGTGGGAAGTGCGCATAGCAAAGAAAGATCAGTGTGCAAGGATCCAAACATATATGTGTTTTGGAATGCATTTCATCCCGCTAAAAGAGTTCAAAAGATAATTGCAGAGGAAATACTATTCACCATCTACTCCAAAGGTAATTAGTTTCATCTAATATATCATACTATTCATACTGCAGGGAGGGAAATACAAGTAATCAAATGATAACACAAATTTGATTGATACTAATCAATTACAACTTTTTCCCTTATACAGGTGGCCAGTCAAATGATCAAGCAAAGAAATTTTTTAGATTTGAACCTTTTCTAATTTTTTTTTTTTTTACTTTTGATTTTCCCTCTGTTTACATATGTACAAACATATTTATAAGTTATATTTTTTTAGCTAACAACATTATGTTGCAATGCATACAAATTCTAGGAATTCAAAAGAGGAGCTAAAAAAATACAAACGAACACAATTTACTGCTACTTGTTCAAAAAGAATCTAAGTGTTTTCAATTATATCATGGAACCTATCATATATAGATTTGAAATTACACACCAAATTATGTAATGTTCACATTCATTATTGTTTTACCTCTAATTTCCTATCGGTGTATTCCTTGAACCTCCTATGGGTGCAAACTCAACCTAATTTTCTCATCAGCACCTTTAAAGAACTCTGACTAATCTAATTGTAAAAAATGCATGATGATGAGTTCAAACTAGATATCTAGGTATTTTCTAGAATGTTTGATCCAAATTTTATTTATTGTATTTAAATTTTGTTTTCCCTGTTCAAAGGTTGTTTTTAAATTTATGGCTGGTAGGTTTTGCATTCAATAGTCTTCACATTTTGGATTCAATTTTTAGGTTTTTAATGTTTTCTCTTGGGTTGTAGGGTTTGCTAATTTGTTGTCATAGTGGACATATCTTGGATCAACTAGATTTTTATTTATTTATTTTTATATGTGTTAATTCATATTGTGAATGCATCACAATGAAGTGATATAAATTTTTTGGGTGTTGTATAGTATCTTTAGTCTGAATGCTATTTATTAGGTTCTAACTTTTTCTGGAAGGTTAGAGGTGGTTGCTTCTGTTTTGTAATTTTTGTATTTTGTTTCGATTTAGATCATAGATTTGAGTCTGAAACTCTACATAAGCTTGGCAAGCTATTTGGTGATTCAAGCTTGGTGAAAACTTGCAATCTATTTTGTGACAACAACAAGAGAGATATAATTATTATGTTCAATTTGTATCTTAGAAATACCATGTGACTTGTACAGTTCAAATTTGTAGTTTAATACTTCATTTAATTTGTCTAATTGTGATTCTTATATTTTTGTTGTAGTATTCTCTTTAATGTAAATATTAAATTATATTTAAATTTTATCTTTAGTTTCCTATCGGCTATTCCTTGAACCTCCTGTAGGTGCAAGTGCTAGTATAGGCTTTATATGTGGGGGGAACCCCACTGGGATTTTCCCCAGTCTTGCGCCGCCAGGAAATTCTGATGGGGCTCCACCCCCATAACAACACAACTTCTGGCGATAATTTTTAGTGGCGTGGAAGAAACCTCCAACACGATAGCGCATAAAAATAAAAAATGAAGAGATAAATGTTGACGGATGATCTAACATGACCATTACGTACTGTACATTTGGCCCCGTGGATTAATTTACACCGAAGGTGTATCCTTATCTGAAAGGTACGAGCTACATTTGACCATTGACGGTTCACCTCATCCTTCCGACCATAGAAATAATGCTCACAATTCATCGCAGACATTAAACATTTTGTCACTTTCACTGCTTTCATGGGCCTGGGCATTTGACGTGAGGGTAATAAATTAAAAAAACCTCCACTAATTTTATTTTCGTGCGCAGTCATTCGCCAGCTGGAGGAAAATTTCCCCATTTTACGCATGTCGCCTTAAAAAAATTAGATCCATCACTAGGCAGGTACTGTGATATTTTTAAAAAAATTATGTTCATTTCATCTCCCACAAGTTAGGTAGAACCATCGAAAGCCATAGGACTCTTTGTGAGGATTTTTAGCCAGTTACTTAAAAAGGATACTCAACTTTTGATTTGTAGAAATCAGCTTCATTTAATTGGAAGAAAAAAGACATGTGGAGGAAGGGAAAATATGCAAATTTATTAAAAAAATTTAACCATCGCAACCCCTTAACTAATATTAGGGGAGAGGGCCCAATAGTCATGTAGGGTCCAATAGTCGTGCACCCAATGGTACATATAATACCCAATAGTCATTTATATAATGTCCAATAGTTGTGATTTGACTACCCATAATTAAACAAAATGCATGCTTTTGATCTAAAAAGCAACCAATCATGTGATACCACATCAGCGCTCAACTACTCATGATGTAATGCACGAGAATTGGTCTCACTATTTTTTAGGGCCTTTTTGGACACCTTGATGAAATTGCATGCTGATGTGGCATCATATTTGATGATGTGGCCTTGAAACCTTAGTTATAAGTAGAAAACTTGCCAAGTAAGCTGTTGTAAAAAATTGGGAGTGATTTGAAATTTTGACGTAGGATAATTAGAAGCGCGAAGTTAGGGTGCATGACTACTGGGCCCTCTCCCCTATTGCAAATAACACCTTCAAACATTTAACATGTCAAGATCCTAACAATGAAGGAATTTAGGTTTTAACACTACAACATCTTGTTTTATTTTCTATTTTTAAATAATTGTCGTCATTTATTTGAAAAAGTTATTTTGTTTTTTAAAATTTATTATACTTATTATAAATAATTTAATATTAAAATTTATAATTAATAATAAATAATTTAATTATACTTATTATTATAGTTTTATATAGTAAAAAAATAGATCACAATTTATCCTGATTGACTTTGCACACTTCTTCGGCGTACCCATTGCACACTAAGGTGCAATTTCTAGTAAATTACCTTCGCCCGCAGTTAAAATGGAAGTCGTCAAAACTACCAGCAGGTTTCCCACTTTATCAGTTGATTTCACAAGCATTGCATTGCCTCCACTCAGATTAAATTTGCAAGCATATAGTTTGAAAATGTGTTGATATTTATTATTAATTGTGGTCGCTATCTCTAGTTAGATCAATTGTAAAAAAAAATTGATTGAAAAATTGATTTTTGTATTTTAATATTTTATTTCTTTTTTAGAAAATAAGAAATTTGTTTGATCAAAATTAATTGAGTTTTCAAAAGTAAGAATAATTTAAAACTTGTTACATTTCATATTTAGTATAATATTATATTATCAATTTTAAGAAGTAATCATGATATCATGGGAAACTCTAGTATATTAAATAAAAAACAAGGCAATAAAAATAATAATATAAATCATGAGTGTTAATTGTTATTTTAGCAATAGTAGTTAACATGATTATAATAATAGGAATAGTCTTAAATGAAATATTAGTAATTTATTTAAATAATGTTATCATTTTAAAGTATAAAAATTGATGGGATATCCCTAAAGATAATGTTGGCCAATGATCAGTTAACAATAGTGTAGTATTTTTTTCAAAATTAGATTTAATCTTAATAATATTATTATTCTTTTTTATTTAATGATAAAACAACTACATTGTAAAATATTCAACAACATTTAGATTTAATCTTAATAATGTTATTATTATTTCTTATTTAATGATCAAACAACTATATTGTTGTTAAATATTCAATAACATTTACATAATGCATTTAAAAGGGATTGGGGAGGAGGTAATCTTGGAACCGTTAATGGAAAGTACATAATTACCATTGAAGTAAAGATAGAGATTTCCCCGCTTTAACTCTTTTAATAGCATAAACATAGAAATAAAATAACTAGAGTAAAAATGGTATTGAAAATTAATAACTATGAGTAAATACAGTGCTCAAAATTTATAACTATGAGTAAATATGGTGTTGAAAATTAGTAAATATGATATTAATATTAATACCAATTTTGATAAAATGAATTAATTTTAAATGGATGGTAACTCCATAATAATATTAATTACATCATGAAAATGATAATAACATCATTAAGGAGAATGAGGATATCATAAATGTTCAAATTGTGGAAATAATATTATTATTTCCCTTTGGAAAATAATTAGGAAAATATAACCAAGGATCAAACAATAGTATTATTTCTCCTTTGAGCAATAAATGATGATAATTATTAAAGGTTTTTGTTGAATTTAATTAATAGAAATTTATGGTAATTAAATAATAATGTTAATCTTTAGGTATGGGTGGTAATAGATTAGAGTGTGGCAAGTCTTTATGCTGAGTCCAACTTAAAGTTAGAAAAATTCATGCTACGTCTTAGGGTGTATGTGAAGGATATCCACACATCCACTCTCATTATCCTTTCTCCTCCTTCCTGAGTAGTACATCTGCAATGAAGTTGAATGAGGCACCAATTCAATGTGTATAGTTTACATCCCATGCTAATGCATGGCTATCAACTATTAGTGGTTTTCATGTCGTGGTTTAATTTTTTTTAAAAAAAATGGTTTTCTTTCCCCAATATGTAAAATGGAGTTTGAGCAATTGACTACATCAATGCCCTGTGGGATTTGAATATGCCATTATTTCTAAATTTGAGAATTAAGCCTTTATGAATAGCAAAGGAAGGGCTAGCATCTTGAACACAGTTCAATCATAACATATTTGTTAATTGCATGGTTTATATATATATTGCAAAGGAGGAATGAATTATGATGACCTAGCCCCTGTTTCTCTCCTGGTCACATCGGCGAGGGCTTAGGAATGTGTGTCATATTCCTTGGGTCAAATGGTCCTGGCCAAGAATCTAGAGGCACTAGAAGTTTTCTTCTGCGTAGGATGGACAATAAAGGAACCACTGCCAAACCCCAGCCAAAGCTAGGTAGTTTCTTTATATTGAGCTACAAAGGTATTTTCTAGGGATTTATGAAATTGAGCAATGTAGTTTAGGGGTAAGGTGGGTTTTACTTTCTAGAAGTCTTCCCAGCTCCAATTCTAGAGGCCCTATTTTGATCCTCTTAAAGAACACAAAAATGTGCAATGTGAGATGGGTTATCTTGTGTGAATTACCCAAGTTACACAGGTTCTATTCTTATGAAACATGTGTGAGAAATTTTGAAATAGAAGATGGGTTAACCATGGAATAGTCTTTCTAAATCAGAAGGGGAACAACTTATGCATCCCCTAACATAGTCTTAAATCTAACTCTAATAATAGACACCCCAATGCATAAAAAAGTATGGGTGTTACATAAATTGCATCCCTAAAAATAAATATTTTTAAGGCACATGCTTGTAAGAGTCTATTAATATGGACCATAAGATAATTCCTTAGTGATTCAGTTTAGGTTCTATCAAATAAACTAAAATATTCTTTTTTTTTGTAATATAAACTGCGACAAGTACCAGGCATGGAATAGATAGTGCAACTGATGATGAACAACTTGAAAAAGAAGTATTTCTTTGTAAAGGGAAACACATCATGCTCACATCCAACATATGGACACAAGCATGCATGGTGAATGGAGCTCTTGGAAAAGTTGTTGAAATCATTTACAGCCCTGGTTCCAAACCACCAGATGTTCCCATGTATGTTGTAACAAGGTTTGATAGCTACAATGGACCCCCATGGAATGACCATGATCCTAAGAGCATACCAACCATACTTGTTTCCTTGGGCAATAGAAGGAAGATACCACTTACGATGGCGTAGGCTATTACCATACACAAAGCTCAAGGACTAACATTGCAAAAGGCAACAATTGATATTGATAAAATAGATAGGCAGGGGCTAACATTTACAACCATATCTAGAGTTAAATCATTAAATGATCTTCGCATTCAATCACCATTCTCTTTTGAAAGATATACTAAAATGCAAACCAATCCATTTGCAATCATAAGGAAGTGAGAGGAGGCATGCTTACAACAGCTATGTCTCTCCTAAAACAAGGTATGTAGCTCTCCTCCCTATCCATTTGATATCTCTCCCCAATTCCCATAGTGCTTAAAATTGCTTCTACAACTTGACTTCATCAACACCTATTCTACGCACATAACCACCCCATTCCTTTTGTTGTATAGGTCTTCAAGACAAATTGCATAGACCACATAAGCTCATCCCCAAAAAAAATTGCATCGCTCCTACATGTTCATAATATAATACCAAAGTGTATCAGCCTATCAGCATAACCATTGCACCTCATTGGGGTGCAAGTGCTAGTTATTATTGTTTTAAAAAGAAAGGAAAATATTCTTAAAGGAATGAAAAGCCCACGTGCCTTCTCAATGTTTCTTTATTTGCATGCATGACAAGCGCGAATTCTGAAGAAGGGAGGGAAACTTGGTGACACCTGTCAATTGCATTTGCTTGAAATTTTCTTAATCCTTTTCATCAAATGGGTTTCCTTTTGGGAGGGGAATATTTAGCAATCATATCATTTTAAGAGATCACATTTCTCAGAGGCATCCTATCAAATAGAATATGCGCCCTTGTCTTTTCTTCCCTCCTGCATACAGGTCTAACAATGCATTTGCAATGTCTATCAACTACAACATCTATCATGGTTGTTGCTCCTCCAAACTCTGTCTCATTGGTAATGACCTTTAACTTCTCCTTTTTGACGTATCTGCAACCTAAAAATAAGGTTTTGATAGTAATTTTAGGTTATGTTTATTAAAATGAAAATTGCAGCCAATATTCTAATAATGCGCACATTTAGGTTTTAACATTATTGGCATCCTTTACTCTACGTAGTTAAAATATAATACCCACCTTCCCCTGATGATTGAATTTTCTTTTCTACAACCTTTTATCAAAATTATTCATTCATATCTTGTAATCACTGTGGTCCTTCGGATGGCTACTCTTTAAGGCATTTTGTCAAACAGTCACGTTCCTTGTCAGGTTTTCACATTTTGCCTACGTATTTTTCAGCACAGTTGGGTGGGAGATGATCCATGGGCACCACAGGTTTAACTCTCATCTTATTAATAAGTTTGGGTTGTCTCCAAGATATCCATTATGGGCATGAAGGTCAACCATGCACTCCTTATGATCAACTATATATGTAATGCAATAAGGGTTGCAGATGTGTGAAGTATGCGCAACCCTCATCCACGAAACCTGCACGACTGCGCGCACCTAGAACACAAGCAAAGCTTACAACGTTAGGATGTGTTACAGAGTGCTTCATTAATTTACATATTCTAAGAGCTTCCTTGCTAAATCCATTTTGTGCACATTCAACAATCGTTGCATTTCATTCCATGAGATGACATCTCCTTGAGGCATTCTGTGAAACAGTTCACACACCTTGTCTATGCGACACACTTTGCATACATGTCTCCAACATAGCTTGCAACTACATCATCTGCCAAAATCTCTCCTCGTTATGCTTTGGAGGATGTCCATATCCTATTCCAAGCTCCAAGTTTGGTGCAGGTAGAGTGGATGCTAGCAATGGTTGTGGAATCTGTGAAAACTTGAGATAAGTTGTTGGCCACACTTTCAGTGATTTGTTTCTTTTGCTATTCTAGAATAGGGTATACACGTATTTAGAAGTCAGTATCAAGTGCTCCTCATAGACATGGATTCCCATCGAGTTATCTAAATGACAAATTCTCTGCACAATTAGTCTCTTCATATTAGAGGATTTGTATTAGCAAGAATAACCTTGGCATCTAGAAATAATTAGAGTTATTTGAACTTTCCTGGCTTAAATTTATAGGTTCCAATTAGCATGCATTCCATAAGGAGTTAAAATTGAAATCAAGAGAGCTAAAATTCAATTTCTCTTTCACAACACTATAAAGAAACATAGAAAAGTTCATTAGAGTCTCAAAAATAGAACTTTAATCTACCAAAAAGCATCTTTATCCAATTTGAATGAGAATTTAGTAGCCACTTCATAAGGATGCCATCTGATAGTTATTACTTGGATTTTTTTACTGTATAATTCTTGAGTTTCATATATTGAGCAGTTTAAGTTTTAAAATTCAACAAACAGATATTAGCGTGTTCTAGACATTCTTTTGAACCGATTCATCAACTTTCAACTTTTCAAAGACCAAACAACCATCATTCTATTATTTTGGTTTTAGTTTATTTTTACTAAATTACTAGTGATCATAGTATACCATTACACTTTATTTACACTCTTTTATAATATTATTGAAGTAATTAGAAAATAAAGTTTGGGTTTATCCACAAATAGTAATTGCAAATATATAATGAAAGAGAGAATTCATATAAAGAATTTTTTTACAATACTCTTATACTAAATGATGTTTTTTGGTATACATAGCTATAAATAGACATTAGTTTATATATTTTACCTATAATTATTAAATAGATGTATGTTTATATTTTATGACCTAGAAGGATAAGAGTATGGTTTGAATAAGAATTCTAATTGGATTGTAAGATTTTTAAGTGATTTTGATTATCTTTTAAATATTGTTTCCTTTACAAATGCTTCAATAATGATTTGTTAATATAAGTGGATTTTAATATGTATAAATTAATTATGAATTGTGATTACTAAAGAATTCATTGTCATCTATATTATGGGTCTTAGTAATAGGATACTTTTGTCTAGATGAATTATGAAATTGTATAGATAGAGAAGTGAGGAGAATAAATAAGGAAAATCATAGGATTATTTATATTTCGATAATTGGAGGGGTTTTATTAAATAAATTGAATTAGATGAGTAATTTATTAAGAATATAGAGGATGATGAATTAGCAAACCTCAAAGTAATTGTTTTGTTATAGTCAGATAAATTAAGTGGTCTTAGTAGGTAAAAGAGTAATAGAAATAAAAAACAGAGGTTGTTGATTTAGATAAACAAAAGTAACAATATAGTAAGAGATTTGGAAATTATTAGAAAGGGAAGAATATGTTTTCTTTAATTATTTTTCATAATGAGCATAGAGATAAAGTGCTAATGAAGATTTATTAAACATTTATTTATAAATATAAGTTTACATGTGTTTGTATGAAAGTGATAGAATTAAATTAGTTTACCCTTTGTGATTATTTGGTTATTAATATATATTGGAAGTTGAAAAAAAGAGATATTGATTTAGATATAATCTATAATAGTGTACTTCTTTTTGCTGGGGCATCTGAATAAGTCAAGGAATTTTTGAATTTTGATAGCAGCAAGTTTATTCTTTGAACCAACACAACAAGTACATTGCTTTAAAAAGGGGTAAAATGTAGACACGTGAAATTAGCATCGCGCAGTTAACTGATTCATATTCATTCAATCATCAAATGAATCAAATTTACATTTGTGCGGTTAACTGATTTATATTCATTCAATCATCACATGAATCAAATTTACATTCATCCATTCATCGAGTAAATCAAATTCATTAAATTCAATCTCCTAAGGTTATCCATTTATATTAAATAAATCAACTTTGTTTAATTTAATTCTCACATCCCCCTTTTAATTAAATAAACCAAACTTTATTTAATTGAACCCCAAATTCATATTCCATCCCTTTTGATTTAAATAAATCAAAGTATTTAAGTCAAATGGGTCAAAAGAATCTATCATCTTAACTAATCTAATCCTGATTAATCTAATCTAACCACCCATCACATCCTCTAGCTTTCCCACTTGCACCAGTAAAGCATTTTAATTCATTTATTAAAATCATCATTTTCCCTCAACAAAGCATCTTTTGAAAATATTCCTCAAGTTTGAATTTGAAAAAAAGTTGACTTGTCCCTTTCAACATGGCAATAAAACCCCTCCTACATGTCCCCCACTTGGCATTTAAGTCCCTTTTTCTCCCTCCAACAATCCAAATTTGAAATTTGAAAAGGCCAACTAATCTCATTTATTGGCACATTGACCAAAACTTGCACATCCTCCATCCACTCACATTTGGAAAAATGGAATCTTGTAATTCCTGAATCTTTAGTCCCACATTCACCCATTTTGCATGTCTCTCCATCATTCTCTCTTATAAATAGAGAGCTCATCCTTTTCACTTGATCATCCACAACTTGAGTATTTGCATTATAGTCAAGAATCACACATCTCCATCATCAAGAACTTATCAAGGAGTTGGGAAAGGGCTACTTTCCACATCAAAGTAGCACCAATCCCCCTATAGAATGTTGGTTTGGTCATTAGAATAATGTTTCATTATATTTTTCTTTCTTTTTGCTTCTTTTCCATTATGTTTTACTAGATAGTGTTATCATTCATAAGAGTAAACATTCTTTTGGACGTGAAGTGGAAGATTAGATTTGAGGAAACCAAATAACAATTTTATGCATTATACTTTACCCACCAATGGTATAATAGCATTTTGTAATTAGACCTACAATAATTAAAACAAGTGAAATGCTTCTATTTTTTGATAGAGTATATTGATAATTTTTATTATCATTTATATGATTACTACGTTGAGGAAAATAATAGTGAATCTTCAAAAATGGTAATCTAGATATTCTAATGAATGGAATAATAACATAAATGCATTAAGAGAGTTGTAGGGGTCATCAAATTGATTACATGGAATCATGAACCAAGCAAACTATAGCGCTCCTCTGAATTGGTCTTTCTGGATTTTTGGTGTAAGTGTTATTTGTGACTTTGTCGATAATTATGCCATTGGATTATCTGGTAAACTTAACACTTTAAGTGGCCTTGTTCAATTAGCTAATTCAATTAAATTGCTATGGCAAGAGTAAATTTTTTATTATTAATATAGTTAGATTTTTGAATGAATGTCGTTAATTAAATTATTAAATTAATTTGAAAGTTTATACCATTATTTTAATTAAACAATGAATAATTAAATAAAATACAATAGAATATTAATGTAATTATTAATAAGGTTAATTTTAATTTTTTTTTTACATAAAAGAGGGGTAAAAATTTATTAAAACATTAGAAAATTACAGAGCAAAGTCATTACATAGCCTTATCCAGCTCCACCAAATGGTCCAACTGTTGAGACAAATCAAGGGATAATTGACCCCGATCAACCAAATTCCAATCATGAATATGATCATAAGCCCATTTATCCAAACAATCAACAACACCATTCCACTCCCTAGGAATATGAGTGAAAGTAACAAACTCAAGAGAAACATAAAGATTGAGAATTTGTTCAATAATCAAAGCCAGGTGCCAACTGACATCATCTAACCTCCGCCTATTCATCAAGTTCACCACAACTTGGGAATCAGATTCACAAATAATCCTGCGCCACCCCAATTGACTACCATGCTCCACAGCCAGTAAAATTGCTTGAGCCTCCATAAGATTATTAGTATGAAGACCCTTATAAATAAAGAAAATAAATTGAACATCCCTAAAACTATCCCGACCAACACCACCAATACTAGCATGACCAAGGTTTCCATGAGAAGAGCCATCTGTATTAATTTTTAGGATGCCTTGAGGAGGAGGAGACCATCTTCCCTCCCTATTCACCTTTGGCGTTGGATGCCTACACCTGTTGTGCATAAGTTGCTAATGTGAAGGAGGAAGATGAAGGCAGTTGAAACAACTAACATTAGAAGGAGAAATTGAATTAGTCAGATAATAGTTAGCTATGATCGTTTCTCCCACAAAATGAAAAATTTTCCACCACAAGCAAGAGGCCCCCATGATCACATCCTGAAAAATCTAATGATTCCTCTCCAACCAAAGATTCCAAATAATGAAGGATGTGCCAATCGCCCAAGGAACCTAAAGAAAGGAAGTTGAAATAGGGGCCCTACTCCCCTAATCCACAAACTCAATTAAAGAGGAAACATGCGTACAGGGCTCATTCCACACACGACACCAAAGATACCAAATCTCCCGAGCATAGAAACATTGGAAGAAGAGATGAGAAGCACACTCCTCAGCCTCACGACACAACACACAACAAGAGAGACCCTAGTTTTTTAAATTTAAAACTATATCACCCTTACCAACAATTTCACACTTCTTATTGTCACCAAGAAAAACCTTACCGAATACACCTTCTTGGAAATTTGTAAAAGCTTTCCTACATGAAGTAGCATGGAAAGAAGCTCCGAAATCAAGAACCCAAGAGTTTGCAGTCATGTCACTGATAGCCAAAATTAAAACTCCATTATCTTTTTCAGCTACAACGTTTGCTTCATTGTTACTGACTTTGTCTTGTGCATTCTTATAATTCTAGCAATTTTTCTTTGTGTGGCCTGGCTTGCCACAAAACCAATAGGCACCCATTTTTCCTCTTGACTGCGATCTGGATTTTGATCTCCTTCGATTATTATATTTGCCTCTTTCTTTACTTCTACCTCTGTTCCAAATACTTATAGCCGTTAATGCCTCACCAGATGAGGGTTCCTAATTTTTTCTTCGCATATCTTCACTCAGTAAAGTGGTTGCAACATCATCAAATTTTAGCTTGCTTTTGGTAACCACCGAAGTGCTCACTGCCATCACAACACCTTTCCAGCTATTTGGTAAAGAACACAATAATAAATTAGCCTCGATCTCATCATCCAAATTAATGCCTACAGAAATCAGCTAGGTAACAGGTGTATTAAATTCATTCAAATGATTGGACATAACCCCTCCTTCTCGCATTTTTAAATTATACAATTTCATCATAATAAATACCTTATTGGAAGCAGATGCCATTTCATACATTGAAGACAATTTATCCCACAACT
The DNA here is from genome assembly GCA_007258455.2 of Sequoia sempervirens. Lineage (NCBI taxonomy): Eukaryota > Viridiplantae > Streptophyta > Pinopsida > Cupressales > Cupressaceae > Sequoia > Sequoia sempervirens. The sequence continues at coordinate 118,612 of VDFB02330957.1, read as the reverse complement.
CCTGTGTAGTCTTCTCTGCAGAGACATTAAATAAAACATTGCTGGACAGCGACAGGAAGATTATAGCTGTTATTGCCAACATTATTATTATTATTCTTTTAAAAAGAAAGGAAAATATTCTTAAAGGAATCAAAAGCCCCACATGCCTTCTCAATGTTTCTTTATTTGCATGCATGACAAGTGCGGAGTCTGAAGGAGAAGGGAGGGAAACTTGGTGACACCTGTCAATTGCATTTGCTTGAAAGTTTCTTAATCCTTTTCATCAAATGGGTTTCCTTTTGGGAGGGGCATAATCGGCAATCATAGCATTTCAAGAGATCACATTTCTCAGAGGAATCCTATCAAATAGAATACGCGCCCTTGTCTTTTCTTCCCTCCTGCATACAGGTCTAACAATGCATTTGCAATGTCTATCAACTACAACATCTATCATGGTTGTTGCTCCTCCAAACTTTGTCTCACTGGTAATGACCTTTAACTTCTCCTTTTTTGTGTATCTGCAACCTAAAAATAAGGTTTTGACAGTAATTTTAGGTTATGTTTATTAAAATGAAAATTGCAGCCAATATTCTAATAATGCGCACATTTAGGTTTTAACATTACTAGCATCCTTTACTCTATGTAGTTAAAATATAATACCCACCTTCCCCTGATGATTGCATTTGCTTTTCTACAACCTTTTATCAAAATTATTCGTTCATATCTTGTAATCACTGCGGTCCTTTGGAGGACTACTCTTTAAGGAATTTTGTCAAACAGTCATGTTCCTTGTTAGGGTTTCACATTTTGCATATGTATTTTTTAGCACAGTTGGGTGGGAGATGATCCATGGGCACCATAGGTTTAACTCTCATCTTATTAATAAGTTTGGGTTGTCTCCAAGATATCCATTATGGGCATGAAGTTCAACCATGCACTCCTTATAATCAATACTATATTTAATGCAATAAGGGTTGTAGATGTGTGAAGTATGTGCAACCCTCATACACCAAACCTGCACGACTGCGTGCACCTAGAACACAAGCAAAGCTTACAATGTTAGGATGTGTTATAGAGTGCTTCATTAATTTAAATATTCTAAGAGCTTCCTTGCTAAATCCATTTTGTGCACATTCAACAATCGTTGCATTTCATTCCATGAGATGACATCTCCTTGAGGCATTCTGTGAAATAGTTCACACACCTTGTCTATGCGCCACACTTTGCATACATGTCTCCAACATAGCTTTCAACTACATCATCTGCCAAAATCTATCGTCGTTATGCTTTGAAGGATGTCCATATCCTATTCCAAGCCCAAGCTCTGTGCAGGAGTGGATGCTAGCAATGGCTGTGGAATTCCAGAAACCTGAGATAAGTTGTTGGCCACACTTCTGGGATTTGTTTGTTTTTCTATTCTAGAATGGGGTATACACGTATTTAGAAGTCAGATCAAGTGCTCCCTCTCTATAGACATGGATTCCCACTGCTATCTAAAATGATAAATTCTCTCAGACAATTAGTCTCTTCCATATTAGAGGATTTGTATTAGCAAGAATAACTTTGGCATCTACAAATAATTATAGTTATTTAAACTTTCTTGGCTTAAACTTATAGGTTCCAATTAGCATGCATTCCATAAGGAATTACAATTGAAATCAAGAGAGCCAAAATTAAATTTCTCCTTCATAACACTATAAAGAAACATAGAAAAGTTCATTAGAGTCTAAAAAATAGAACTTTAATCTACCAAAAAAAAAAGCATCTTTTATCCACTTGAATGAGAATTCTAGTAGCCACTTCATAAGGATGCCTCAATCTAATAGTTATTACTTGGATTTTTTTACTGTATAATTCTTGAGTTTCATATATTGAGCAGTTTAAGTTTTAAAATTTAACTAACAGATATTAGCATGTGCTAGACATTCTTTTGACCGGATTCATCAACTTTCAACTTTTCAAAGACCCAAACAACCATCATTCTATTTTTTTTTTTTTAGTTTATTTTTACTAAATTACTAGTGATCATAGTATACCATTACACTTTATTTACAATCTTTTATAATATTATTGAAGTAATTAGAAAATAAAGTTTGGGTTTATCCAGAAATAGTAATTGCAAATATATAAAGAAAGAGAGAATTCATATAAGCAGATTTTTTTTAACAATACTCTTATAATAAATGATGCGTTTTGGTATAGATAGCTATAAATAGACATTAGTTTATATATTTTACCTATTATTATTAAATAGATGTATGTTTATATTTTATGACTTAGAAGGATAAGAGTATGGTTTGAATAAGAATTCTAATTGGATTGTAAGATTATTAAGTGATTTTGATTATCTTTTAAATATTGTTTCCTTTACAAATGTTTCAATAATGATTTGTTAATATAAGTGGATTTAATATGTATAAATTAATTATGAATTGTGATTACTAAATAATTCAATGTCATCTATATTATGGGTCTTAGTAATAGAGTAATTTTTTCTAGGTGAATTATGAAATTGTATAGATAGAGAAGTGAGGAGAATAAATAAGGAAAAGCATAGGATTATTTATATTTCGATAATTGGAAGGGTTTGATTAAATAAATTGAGTTAGATGAGTAATTGATTAAGAATATATAGGATGATGAATTAGCTAACCTCAAAGTAATTGTTTTGTTACAGTCAAATAAATTAAGTGGTCTTAGTAGGTAAAATAGTAATAGAATTAAAAAACAGAGGCTGTTGATTTAGATAAACAAAATTAACAATATAGTAAGAGATTTGGAAATTATTAGAAAGGGAAGAATATGTTTTCTTTAATTATTTTTCATAATGAGCATAGAGATAAAGTGCTGATGAAGATTTATTAAACATTTATTTATAAATATAAGTTTACATGTGTTATTAAAGTGATAAAAGTAAATTAGTTTACCCTTTCTGATTATCTGGTTATTAATATATATTGGAAGTTGAACAAAAGAGATATTGATTTAGATATAATATGTACTAGTGTACTTCTTTCTGCTAGGGCATCTGAATAAATTAGAGAATTTTTGAAATTTGATAGCGGAAAGTTTATTATTTGAACCAACGCAACAAGTACATTGCTTTAAAAAGGGGTAAAATGTAGGCACATGAAATTAGCATCGTGCACTTAACTGATTCATATTCATTCAATCATCACATGAATCAAATTTACATTCATCAATTCATCAGGTAAATCAAATTCACTAAATTCAATCTCCTAAGGTTATCCATTTAAATTAAATAAATCAATTTTGTTTAATTTAAGTCTCACATTCCCCTTTTAATTAAATAAACCAAACTTTATTTAATTGAACCCCAAATTCATATTCCATCCATTTTGATTTAAATAAATCAAAGTATTTAAGTCAAATGGGTCAAAATAATCTATCATCATCTTAACTAATCTAATCTAACCACCCATCACATCCTCTAGCTTTTCCCACTTACACCAATAAAGCATTTTAATTCATTGATTAAAATCATCATTTTCCCTCAACAAAGCATCTTTTGAGAATATTCCTCAAGTTTGAATTTGAAAAAAAGTTGACTTGTCCCTTCCAACATGGCAATAAAACCCCTCTTACATGTCCCCCACTTGGAATTTAAGTGCCTTTTTCTCCCTCCAACAAGCCAAATTTGAAATTTGAAAAGGCCAACTAATCTCATTTATTGGCACATTAACCAAAACTTGCACATCCTCCATCCACTCACATTTGGAAAAATGGAATCTTGTAATTCGTGGATCTTTAGTCCCACATTCACCCATTTTGCATGTCTCCCCATCATTCTCTCTTATAAATAGAGAGCTCATCCTTTGCATTTGATCATCCACAACTTGAGTATTTGCATTATAGTCAAGAATCACACATCTCCATCATCAAGAACTTATCAAGGAGTTGGGAAAGGGTTACTTTCCACATCAAAGTAGCACCAATCCCCCTATAGAATGTTGGTTTGGTCATTAGAATAATGTTTCATTATATTTTGCTTGCTTTTTACTTCTTTTCCATTATTCTTGTGTTCAATTGAATTTTATAGGGAACATTGGGTTTGTTTATTTTGAATTAACTAACAGTTAGTTGTGGTCATTGTTTGATGAACATGCATATTTGGGGTTCACAGGCTAGATAAGGAGAGACAAAAATAAAACCTAAATCTATCAATATTCTACTTGCTTATAGGTGAAGCTAACGACGCTTTTTTCATAATTAACAAAATTATACTTTTTAATTAATATTGGCATAGAAGTAACTCTAATGTGATAAAAATTATGTAAATGCATAATTACTCTTCGTTGTTGGTGTAAATAAAGTCTTGTACCTAGTTCATTCTATTACTATGGGACTTATTTACATGTTAAGTTTACTTATATCATAATGCTACCCTTCTAGAAGATGCTAGTTGTCATTAGTTGTTATCTTATCCTTTGACAAATACTACATGTGAACCTAGGTAAGTGTGATTAGTTGTCACATGTCATATGATTAAGACACTTGTCATAATCCTATGACATCTTGCATCTCACCTTGGCTATATAACCAAGGGGTTTCTCTCATTTGTAATCAACAATCATCTCATATCATTGACATTGAATACAATTTATTCTTGTCATATTCTTCTCTCTCTTTTATGCTTTCCATTTGGTCCATAGATCTTGGCATCCATAGCCAATTTCTAACATGGTATCGAGCGGGTTGGGTGCCATTGGAGAGTCTTTTTCTGAAGAGAGATTCCAGATTTGGGGGTGTTCCATTCTTGGCTCTTTGTTGCAGGTTCATATCAGAGCTTGCTGGTGCAAATCTAAGCTCACCATTGCATCTAGAAGGTTTGAGAAAGTCAATTTTTCCTTTTGTTTCATCTAAATCGGACATACGAGGCCAAATCTCAGAGGGTTTGAAGCTGAAGAGTGGTTGCTAGATCGAGAAGGTAGCTACAATTTTAGAGCATTTTGGGTCAAATCCGACTCTGTCATTGCATCCAAAAGGGCCAAAAACCCTAAGATCAACTGTCAATTCATCCATTTTGGAACAAGTCATCCGGTGAGGCAAATTTTTTTTGCTCAAGGAGCCATACGACCCCCCAAGCATCATTATTGTAGTTAGTACAATTTTATTAAAAAAGAAAGTGTTATTTTCTACAAAATAATTTTTTAGAATTTGATTTAAATAATTTTGCAGTTTTTATATAAAATTCATTTGGAATTTTTTTCTTTAAAACTTAAAAAAAGCAAAGAAAATTGTCTGCATTTTTTTTTCTGGCCATAGTACAGAGTACCACAGATGAGTGTACCATAGCATATGAGGGTTGCCACGTGGAAGCATCTCCATGGTCGGTGGCTCCATACTCAACCAGCAACCAAATTCCTACCGGCGACAGTTCAAATTCCTTCCTTCACCCTGTGACATTCATCAAATCCGTGGCCATTCTTTCATCAGTCTTCAGAAAAACTAGCAACCGGTATTCTAAAAAATCTGGCATTCAAAGTTTATTCTAATGGGAATAATAGAAGATTCCATAGAATATTCCAGCCAAGAGCATATTATGTTGAGGAGGAATATTCTGCGCGACGGTCAAACACCTATCAAATTAAAGCTAAGGAGTGCACTTTCTTTTGACGGGCTCTGAGCCATCAAATTTAATCACTTGGTTTTCTAACATCAGCACCGTGTCAGTGTGATGTCAATAGATTCAAAAAAATCCCCCCCCTCACTGTTTGCATTTTGGTTTTCATAAGCGAACTTTGAAGCTCAATATCTCAGTCATTTTGGCCCCTTTTTTTGAGTAATTTTTTTTGATTTGGGATAATTTTTCGTGCTCTATACAGTGGTGCAATCATTTTTTGGTTTTGGTGTCTGGTTTTTCTAGAAATTGCATATTCTCATAGGTGTTGCTACTTCGTCCTCATTTTGGCAACTTCGGGAGCTCATATCTTGCTCCTACGGTAACATTTTTGGGTGTATTTTTTTGTGAAAGTGCATGATAGGTATGATCAAATTGATCTCATTGTATACCAAAAATTATACTTGATTCTGTGGCCTATTTTGGAATTTTCATGTACCAAGATCAAACACCACTTCACTATTTTTGGCAAGTGGCAACTGTAAGCGAACTAAATATAAAGTGCCAAATCATATATTGCTTGGGAGGTTTCTTGATTGAGTAATTTGGGGGGGTAATATTGCAGTGATTGCTTGCATTCTTTTGCTTGATCTATGTTCTTGCAATGGGGAAATCTCAAATTGAACTGCTACTAAATCCACATAATTATGCTACATGGAGAAAATCAGTATGGAACTATCTCATGATGAAAATTCTAATAGGTCTTCTAAAGGACACAATTCAAAAAGCTACTGATGCTATAGAATTGGTAAGGTGGGAGATTGATCAAGAGAAAACACTTGGATGCATATGTTCATTAGTCTCATTTGATTTGCAATTTCATATTGAAACATGTAATACACCTAAAGAAGCATGGGAGACTTTTGAGAAATTGTATAGTAAAATAAATAAGATTAGAGGTTATGAGATTGATAATAATTTGATGAATCTTGATTCTAAATGTTTTGACCACATCCAAGACTACATCTCCAAAATCAAGCAACTAAGAACACAATTGAAAGAATGTGGTATTGAAAAAGAGGATTTACAGTTGATTTTGAATTTGTTATACAAGCTTGGTCCTGAGTATTCAGTGTTTGTTTGTAGCTTTCACACCCATCGAATTTCTATGGGAGCATCATATGTTGATCCTAAGTTTGATGACTTTGAAAATCTCCTAATTCAAGAGGAAGCTAAGTTAATGTACATGGGTCTAATCAAGTCTTTTGTTGTGCCCTTAGCACACATGCCCCATTCGGAATGGGGACCCTCTTTTCTTTCTCCTTGTTGGGTCTTTTGGGGATGCCTCATTTTGCGTGCCCCTCTTTTTTGATGTTTCGCATGGTCGATGTTGCTCCAAGGTTTCATCATAAGTCGATCGTGTCTCCACTTTTGGTTTTGTTGCCTTTCGGGGCCTTGGGGAATCCCTCTAGCATTTTGGCCCCTGAATCGGCCCCGAGCCCTTCCGGGCTTGGGTCTATAGGGTTCCCCTTTCGGGTTTCCCCTCTGGAAATGCTGCCCTTCGTGGTGTTTGTCGAGCGTCTCTTCGAACCTCGGGGTCCACCCTGCCACCTGCCATCTGAAACTCATTGCAAAATCTTCGGGGCGGCGCCTGCCCCTCTGGGTCCCAGACTCCGGAAGTCTTCTTCCAGACTTTCGTCTTGGTTTTGCTATCCGCAACGGCGAACCTCTTGCTGCGACCCTCCCCCTAGGTCCCGCCGTCGTCTTCGCCATCTGCGGTGCTATCTCGCCCGCTGGCTGCTGTGGGATCTTCTGGGCTCGGCCGTCCAGAGTTCCGTTCCCAGAATTCTGTGATGGTTCTACCATCCTCGACGGTGGATCCCTGCTGGCTTCTCGCCCTCCATGCCCCAGGCTGCTCCTTGCCGTCGCCATTCAAAATTGCTAAAAATGAAGTAGCGGCCGTCACGCCACATCTTCCCAGCCGCCGGGCCTTGGAGTCTCCGCTGCCGCCACCGACCTAAATTCAAATTTCACCAACTTTTCTCGCAGCTGTATGATCATTTATTGTAGGTGTTAATGATGGTTGGGGTATAAAATGCCCAACCCGCCCAAATATTTTTCACAATCAGGATTGGAGCCAATTGAGAAGAGAGCATCCAGAGCCCACTGCATTCGATTACGTCGCGATCATCACCGTCAACATCATTCCATCGACCCCCGGTGGATCCCACATCTCCCCGCTCTGCGTATTCGAGAATATATGGAATCAGCTACAGGAACTTCAGGGGCCTCCGCCGAAAAGGACAAGGGCAAGAAATCAGGGAGGACCCCTTAGAGAAAAGAAGACAAAGACCAAATGAAGTACCAGTTCCAGGGTGTGCCGCTCCACTCAAAGGTCACAACCGACTGGAAGGAGATTTTAGATACTAATATTGGCCAAGTGAATATTGATGAATTCACTCAAAGGGTCAGAGTCAACCCGACCACGAAGAACGCCAGGTTAATATGGCAGAGCGGAATTGTCAAGGCCGCCGGCTTCCCTCCCTCTCTGGTGGCACCCGAACTAGTGATGGCTTGTCGAGAAGCCTATCAAATAGACACCAGAACAATTGTGGACAAGGAGGGAAACATCCTTGCTTACATGTCTCCAGAAGGAATCACTAAGACATTCCACATTCCCACGTTCCAACAGATGGAGGTCCCTACGTTAGAAGAATACCAAGCGGCATGGGATGCCAATCCGGGAGGATGCAGGAAGTCAATCAACCTCTATTGGCTTAAGGAAAAATGGGGCAGCGCTGTGAAGGTTCCCCAAGAACTCTTCCGTAGCGATTTCCACGAAGATTACCACGACCTGGTAACCTTGTTGAGCAGGGTCAGGGGTCTTCCAATGGCTGCCTTCTTCCAAGAATGGATGACATACTACATTGAATAGATCCTACGGGGAAATGAGGATGCCACGACCAAGGTCTCTTTCTACTGGGGAGGCATCATTAGCGACTGCTTCCATGAGCAATTCATCAACATAAAGAAGACTTCCAAATTTTACATGACCTCCTACCTTGTCTACTCCCTGGCAGATCGAAGGTAATATAGCGGGCTATTTGTAGCACCCGAACAGGGGCAGAAGCGAGGGCTTAAAGCCTATGACAGGTACCCATAGCTCCAATATCGCAACTTTAAGAGGGAGTACTGTCGGGTTAATGACACTTTCACCGGCCACATCATCCAATTGATCGTCGGGGACTTCGAGAGGAGGGTCTCTCACAGTGCCAAGGCACTCTTAAAGGAATATGCCTCTATGTTCATCCAGTTCCCCAAGTTCACCTACATCTCGGCCCAGGGTTTCAAAGAGTGATCAAATAGATTACCACGGTATCCAAATGATAGGATCATCCTCCTGGAGCTTTCTCGACAACTCCAACACATCCAGGCAATGTTCGGCAACAAGCACGTAGTAGGGATCCCCTATCCCATGACCCTTGGCTAGGGCCTATATCGACTACAGACTTCCCATTGTGCCAGCAACTCTGAGAAGGAGCTCAAGGATTACCATTTCAACTGGTACACCACTCGCCCACAGATGGATCCGCATGGCCACGTAAGGAAAGCGCTGGGACCAGCGTATGCCCACCAATACCACATTGAAGATTTCTGGGCTGACTGCAAAGATGACAAAGAGGTGCTCACCAGGCACTACATGCGCATGACGGTACTATTCCTAAGAAGGGTGCAACCATTCTCGATACCAGACCAGGTGGAGGAGGATGAATCCACCATTATGCACCCAAGGTACCCTGCAGTCGCCAACCTACCAATACCATAAATTGACTAGGACGAATAGGAGGTCGATGACTTGGACACCATAACCCAACTAATTCTCACTCGCACTAGGGAATGGGTCGATAGGCAGATGGCATATCTGAAAAAGCAAGGGGTGGTCCTGACGTATGAAGGGCTCAAGAGTGAGCCAAATGCCTCAGAGGACATTGCCACCATCACATCAACTGGTGAGACCTCCAAGTCTCCTCCAGTCACTAGGTCCCAGAAGAGAAAGGGAACAGAGACTGCGCAGTCTGCAGATCCCAAGGAGCAAGCAAAGAAAGAAACAGGAGGCTCATCTCCCAAAAGGCTCAAGCAGATAGTGGCTATGACAGAATTGTAGCCTCCCTTACCTCTCCCTGCCCCTCTTGTGGCACCGCCCACCTCTCTTGCTGCGGTTGCTGCTTTCCCGCCGGCGGTGGACATCTCTGTCAATCTTGCTCCCTCACCCCCGACTGAGTCAATAATTAACATTGACTCCTCTTCTGGCATGACCACTCCCCCTTCCTCTTCTACTGCCATGTCGCCAATAACCTCGCTCTCTCTGGCAACAATAACGTCACCTGTTCCCCTTGCCACTATGCCCGAGGCTCTTACAAGGCACATGCAAAACCTTCCCCCTAAGCTCTCTCAAATCTTAATGGATCTAGCTCTCCAAGCGGCCCTCACCCAAGCCTTCGCGACTGCTCAGCCTTCACAACTGCCAACCGGACTGCCAGCTATGGAAGCCACAATGCAAATTTTAGAGGAGTTGGAGGAGCAAGAACGGGAGGCCTCGAAGTCTGTTGAGGAAGAGGTTGACAAATACCACGAGTACCCTGAGTACAAGCACCGAACCGTCGACAGGGTGGTCTATGAGGAAGAGGAGACGGGCTCTTCCAAGAGTGGAGACGAGGAGGGTGGCTTAGATGCTAAGAAAATCATCTAGACGTTCGATGAGGACCTTGAGGAGGAGTTGGTGCAACAATTAAAGGATGTTGGGGAGGGGGCAAAAGAGTCACCTCATGATAAAGAAGTGCAACTGCCAGAAGAGCAGCCAATAAAAGATTTGAGGGAGGCTAAAACCTATGTTATCAAGAGCCCTAAGGCCAAGGCCATTGAAGAGAAGAAGAAAGAGGAGGCAGTGAAAGAAGAAAGTCCCATTCGGCAACCATTAGCCGGGTTGCCTGTCAAGTGCCTTATATTCGTTCAGGACTCTGACAAAGAAGAAGATGCTGCCTAAAAGAAAGGAGAACCCCAAAAAGAGAAAGAGGCAAATGTTTTTCCTTTAATTGAGAAGGGTGAGGGCAACCGTGATTCACCCAAGGATAGGTCCGTCGTGCCTGATTGGTTGGAGAAACAACTTGAGAAGATGACCCCTGTGCTGAAGGAGCCAAGGGCGAGATTGGAGGCCATCTTGGCTCGATCCCATATCACGACAAAGAAGGAGAAGAAGCCCAAGGTCTGGTTCAGAATAACAATGGACGCTTCTGGTTTCTGAGTGGCACAAATTGCAACGCCAACTGTTGGCCAGGCAGGGGTGAGCTACAACATCTCCACCATTGACTTGGGGACAGCAACTAGAGAGCAAAAGGTCGAGCACCTAGAGGAGTTGATGGCCATGGTGGTGCACCTAATAAAGTAGGACAAGGTCTCCAAGGATGAGCTTAAAGCGTAGGTTGCTGCCCTAACAGACTACATACAACAATGGTCCTCAGTGGATGACCTGCCCACCACCTCCGTAGCCACACCATAGTTGCTTTCCAAAGAACAGATTGACAAAATGGAGAGAAGAAAGAACTTGGAGAAAACCACTGAGGATTGGTTCCGGCAAGTCACATTTATCGAAAACATGGGAATCAGCAGGGCTGTGCAGACAACCAATAAGTTCTTGGACTTGATGCAATCTTTGGAGGGAACGAGGAGGCTCTGCACCAATTTCCCTGCAACATACGACTCCACCCTCCCGAGAATTGAAGCCATCCTTTAGATGTGTGAGGCCACGTGGGAGGAGAAGCTAGAGCTAAAAAAGGAAGATCACTCACTGGTGGATGTGTGGCACAGAGACCTCGACAACTGGAAGGAGAGGTTTGAGCAAATCCTGAGCAGGGTGGATCCAGATATTGAGTGGATCAAAGAAATCCAGGCGGAATGCGCCGAGTATCTCAAGATAATGACGGGATATGATATGCCCACCGTGCAAATGGATACAGAAAATATCAAACCATACTTCCAGGAGAAGATGAAGGTCGGGACAGCCGAAGAAATCACAACGGAGTTCCTAAGTTTTGCTACCCACGCTTTCGACCGATCAGAGCTATTCAGGGACCAAGGCTCGAAGTATGACGAAGATTGGAAAAGGCTGGAAAAGAACGCTACGGAGTGGAGCTACCAGGCATTACAATGTGAAATCCTTGAAATCGACAAGCTCCAGGCCGTCATCCTCAAGTACATGGAGCACACAGCTTCCGAGGAGCAAGAGGGTAGCCCAGCTAAAGAAGAAGACCTTCCTGAAGAGTAGCTACAGCAAAGGAAACAACAATCAGCTACAGGATGAAAGAGCTATAGTGTCATCCACAAGAGGACAAAATAGGGAAGAGACAGAAATGTAATTTTAAATAGAAATCTATTTGGGTTAGGTGAAACCCTATTTTGTAATGAATCTTGGCCACACAATTGTAATGAATCTTGGCCATTCATTTAACTTTTGGAAAATTATAAATAGGGCACTCCTCTCATTTGTAAAAGAGAGAGTTGAGTTATAAAGGCATGCTACAGAAATTTATAAGAAAAGACATTAACTTGGTGTATTTTCTTAATTTCTCTCATGTTATTTGATTCATCCTCCAATTTCACATGTTTAGCTTAGATCTTATTGCTATTTAGTTAGCTGTTTACTTTATCTGGATAAATCTTAGGATTGTTGTTGGGTGATTGTGAAAATTCCTGCTTTGTTGACGATCCCTTAGTACATACGTTTTGTTGTTTGCTGAAGGTAGATAGCTATGCAAAGTTAGCCTGGACTTGATTTGAAGTTGTTCCAAACATTCATTCTTGATTCATGCATGTATGTGGTGGATGAAGGATGAAATATCTGCAGCCCTTAGAAGATAGCACAATTTCTATGATACTGTGAAATCCCTGGTTAAGTGGGATATTGTTTTGAGGAATTGTCCATTGCAGGAACTTCATTGTCACTATTCAAAGCAAGCTTCAGACTTAGAAACTTTTCCTCTCCTTCGCCATTTTCCTTTTTTTTTAGTAATTGACCTATGCTAAGGTTCATTGCACATTGTAAAACCAAATCCAATAACTAGATGGAGTCCAAGATTGTTGTTTGAACCTATAGCCCATGCATAATAGCACGTATCCTAAGAACTCCATTTAAAGGTCCAACTTCATGCTTTGTGTCCACACTTTGTATTTTCTATAAGACCGCCTTGTGATTCCAACAAATCACATCAAACTACTAAGGTATCTAAGCACTATCATGATCTGACATCCGAGAGACCTTGGGATAGTGTTCTGCAATTCGATTGTGGGAGATTGTCTTTCAAGAGAGGTAGTTCACCTATGTACTGCCTGTGTTGAGAAGTGCATAAAAATACCATCAACAGAACTGGCGCTAGAGGGAGGGCCACGGTGAAGATACTAAGTTAAAGGATAAAATGAAGCTGGATCGAATCAAATCATTCTCCCTAGAAAGGTTTTAAAGAGTTCTACGGTCAACGCCAAATAAAGGGGAATTCGAAGAATTGCAGCCTCCCACGAGGGAAAAATAAGCACTAGGAAGTAGCGCCACCGCTTCCTCTTCCTCCATTCCATCCGCCCCCATTTCACCCTCACCTTTATTTGGCTGGCCTTCATCTTCCACCCAATCATCTCAAACAGCATTTACACATCCTACCTCCAGCTACTAGGGGTTCGCTCCTCTCCCGGCCCTTCCAGTCTGAGGCATCGTCCAGACAGCCATAGCTCAAGTCCAGCCCCAGATTGTTGTTGTAATCCTTGTTTTCCAACAGCAAGTACCACCTCCTCCACCCTCCATAGCTTGGTTAGCACATAACCCTTCGCCTATACATTTTGCTGTCTAAAATGATATGCCCAAGAATCTAGAGGGCTTTTGTGCAAAGTTCTATCCACGAGATTTGCAAAGAATAGCTGAGGAGCATATTAAGATATTTGAAACGACGATCATCGAAATACAAGTGGACCACAAGGACGTTGCATGTTGCCTCTTTCTGCATTCATTAGGAGAAGAGGCCTTCTACTGGTACATCAATCTGCTGAGGGGATCCATTACCTCATGGAACTAGATGAAGAATGCCTTCCTACAGAAATACAAGATCCCTATTAACCCCGCGGACCTTTACCAACAGTTCATGTCTGTCAGAAGGGAGGTCAACGAACCTATTGGCTCCTTCAATGACCGCTTCCATCAGGCTCACATGAGGCTTTAGGATCTGTACCTCCATAATGATGCGGCAGCCCTCCTGATCTACTACGCAATGCTAGACAACCTCACGTCAGCCTTGGTGAAAAGGATGCGCCTACCGCCCGCTACCTTGGTTGCCACCTATGTGGAGGTCGTTGTCGCTAGTGTGGACTTGGGGTAAAATATCTCAGGCTCGCTGCCTTCTTTGGGGCTGGTGGCCCACCCAATGCAGATTCACGGGCTTAATCAGGCATTTGCTCATCAAACCCCTCTTATGAACCAGGTACCCCAATTGCCTATGGTGCCACATCTGGGGCAGCCGTTGAATTATGTGCCTCCCTCGTCTTCCTATTTGCATCCCCAATAGTAGTACAATTATTCTTAGATTACTTCGCAACCACAGGCGTATTCCCAACAGCCCTAGGCATCGTTGTACCTGTCAGGACCAGACTTTCCTCTAGCCTATCAAAATTAGCCGATGGCCGCACCCGCTTTTCTCCAAAACCCGGCGCAGTCGCCCGGAGGCATGACTGAAAAAGACAAGCTAGAGGAGCTGACTGAGATGATCAAGAAAATGTCTACGGAGATGATGCATCTAAATAATTAGAATAACCAGTTGCAGGCCTTCCAGCGTAATTTCCAGGCCAATCTTAATCGAAATAGCCGAAACAATAGAGATAGCAGGGATAATCGTGAATTAAGCACCTCCTCCAGACAAAATTATGAGAGGGGGAAAAATGCCAATCAAAATGCAGAAAGAAGACCTCGGAGGAAAAATCGTATGTGGAACACTAGGCCCAACAATGGTGGTGTCTCCACGTCTTTCGATCAACCGACAAGCAACGACAAAACATCCAGTGGCGTATATCTGGCTGAAACAGCTCTATCCGGGTGGTGTCGACTTCACAAAACCAGCAGACACTTTGAGCTGGATTGTCCTAAGTTCCAGACAACTGCTGATATTTTCCAGGTGGAAGTACAAAATGTGGTCGACAATGCCAGCTATAGGAACATCGTCCCATCAGAGCCCTACGATTCCTCATGTCTGGTGGTCAATCAAGTGTCATTTCTGTGAGGTGACCGCAACGAGCCTGAAGTCGAGCCTACTCCCATTGAGGATGAAGAAGCACAAGAGGTAAGTAATAAACAAACCTTAGTCCAACTCTTTGATTCAGTAGATAATGGTGTGGTAGATGAAGCAAAACCATTTGTAGATGAGGTCCACATGTTCCATCAACGGTCAAGTCCTTACTTCCTTAGGAATAGACAAGCGGCCGGACCCTTTACAACCTCTACCCCACCAAATAATTTCGCCACTCTGCTTGATCCAAATGCCAGTAATAACCCTGGGCTTCCTCTCATACCTACCTAATACCTCAACAAGAACGAGTCTCAAAACCAGTCACAAAATCAGCCTCAAGGCCAACCTCAGAATCCGTTTAGTCAAACAAAGGTCCAAACCCCTAGTTCTGTTATAGGCCAGACTTTTAGCATAAAAATTGAACAAATAGGTGAATATGTGGCAGAAGAGTTCAAGAAAGGTAAAAATCAGCTTATTTGCCTTCGAATTACTCAAAGTTCCTGCTGTAAGGCACGCCTTCTTTAAGGTCCTTAATGAGACTTCATCTTATAATATGACACAAGAAACCCTAACTAAGAGAGTAACCTTTGAAGAGCCTAGAAAAGAACTGGGGATATAGGATAATACCGGAAGAAGGAATGATGTTCCCGTAAATCAGTTAACATATAAGCAAACTGAAAAGGAGCTAGAAAAGACTGGTAGGCAGCTTTCCAAGGACTAGTTGTTTAAGAAGACCAGGGATATGGATAATGAAAGGAACAAAGGTCAAATAGCTCATATGGACACACCTATGGGCATCCTCCAGGGAAGACCAGAAACTCCCCTTTTCCTTACCACCATTAGAATCTTTGGGAAAAACTTGCATAACTACCTGCTCGATTAAGGAGCGTCTGCTAATGTCATGCCTTTGGCCGTTTGCAAAGCTCTTGGTATCACTCCCACGCCGTCAAAGAGAAAGGTGACCTAACTGGACAAAATAGAGATCAACATTATGGGTGAAATAAACTGTATCCCGATGTAGATTTCCGTAGACCCACTGATACAACAGGTCATTGACATTCAAGTGGCTGACATTCTCAATGCATATGGAATCATCTTGGAAAGGGAGTTCACCAAGGTGCTGAATGGATACACTACCACAGACCTTTCTCACATGTGGCTACCATGGAAGGGGCTGCCAAATCAGATCCGTATTGACCTCGAACCCTGTATGAAGTACATGATCACAGAATACAGTAATCTCATTGAGGTGTTATTTGCTGAGACCGATTTAGGGAATTACCTCCCTTTTGCTTACCAAAATGAGATCGGGCTTAAGGAAGAACATGCAGATGAAGTATTGTTGGTGTTGTGTAGTCCTTCGATCGATTCTACTCGAATACCCCCAGACACAGAAACATTGGTAGAAGCTGATGATGAGCTTGATAAGGATGACAACTAGGG
Source organism: Sequoia sempervirens (assembly GCA_007258455.2). Lineage (NCBI taxonomy): Eukaryota > Viridiplantae > Streptophyta > Pinopsida > Cupressales > Cupressaceae > Sequoia > Sequoia sempervirens. The sequence goes on along the minus strand of VDFB02330957.1, from coordinate 102,292 downwards.
ATTGCTCAATGGCTTCCAGGAATTCATGGAAAAGTGCGCAAAGGACCAGCTCAGCCTAGGAGCCTGAATGAATTTTTAGGACCTCTTATTGCCAAACTGGTGCAGGGTTCACAATGCTGCACACTCCGAATTCGATTGTTGCTTGTGCCAGGTAGCATTGGCACATGTTATGAAAACAACTGCTCCTTAGATGGAAATGCCAAAGGAGGCACTACAAGAATTGTCTGTTGATCATAGCCTCGAATCAAAGAATTCCTCTAACATCACAGGGCCAGCTGTCTAGCCACAAGGGGGCGGAAGCTCAAATAGGTATGAAGATAAGGAATCATCTGTGTGCTGGATACTCCGATTCGATGGATCCAAGTGCAGGCAAGGAGCTGGAGCTAGGTTCGAACTCATCAGCCCAACAGGTAAAATATTTCTAGTTGCCCACCGATTGCAATTTTATTGTTCTAATAACATAGCAGAATATGAGGCCTTAGTCCTTGGCCTTCTCATGTCTTTGGAGAAAAATGTGAAAATGCTACAAATTTTCAAGGATTCCCCACTCGTAGTTAAACAAGTTAGGAAGTTGTATTCCTGTCATGATGGGAGACTCACAAATTATAGGCACAGGGTTTGGGATCTCTTAGAGGGCTTAGATACATTCAATATATAATTGATCCCTCATACTCAGAATCGGATAGCTGATGCCTTGGCTCAAGCAGCCAACACTCTACAACCCCTTTCTTTATCTGGGCTCAAGAAATTCACTGTTGAGCTAACATCCACACCATCGGTCCTAGATAATGTTACCCACCTACAAGTATTCAATGACAACAAGCATATTCTTCAGTTCATCACAAGCTCTGATGTCTTCGTAGCTTAAATAATCGATGAGGCTGATCCACATGAGGCCGAACTAGACATAGAGGGGGTTATCAACCTCAAAACTAACATAATCCCCAAGGGTATGGTTCAGTTGGAACACATTTTTGACTTGGATCAGATTAGAGATCAGGATCAGCAAACAAAAAAGGAGGCTATAAGCAACCAGTGCAATGCACACAACCTTGGGACAGCCGAGAAGATCAAGAACGTTTTTATCGACAAAGTGTGCATGCCTGAGAAAAAAAGGGAATTACGGATGCGTTGCGAAGGTACCATGATGTGGTGGCATGGAGCTATGAAGATTTAAAAACTTATGACACTTCTGTCATTACCCACACTATCCCTCTTAAGACAGAAGTGAGGTCGTTCTGCTAGCGGCAACGCCCTATCAATGCCTTGCTGGAACATGTCATTTATAAGGAAGTGCAAAAGCTGCTCTTAGCAAGAATCATTTTCCTAGTCAGGCATTCCACTTGGGTGGCCAACTTGGTCCCGGTCTGAAAAAAGAATGGGGAGATTAGATTGTGTGTGGATTTTTGCAACCTAAACCGTGCCTCGGAGAAAGACAACTATCCAGTACCGTTGCTGGATGAGGTGCTACAAATCGTCAACGGCTCCCAGATGATGTCGTTCCTTGATGGATACTCTAGGTATAACTAGGTAATGGTCCAATATGAGGATCGTCACAAAATGGCGTTTACCACTAAGTGGGGAATATTCGCATACAGAAGAATGTCTTTCGGGCTCATCAATGTCAGTACCACTTTCCAACGCACCATGGATATCACTTTCAAGGACCTAATTGGCAAGTGCATAATCATCTACATGGATGATTTGACCGTATTTTCTAAAAGGCGAGGCGATCACGTCTCTGACTTATGCAAGGTATTTTAGAGATGCAGGGAATTCAGGGTTTCTCTCAACCCCAAGAAGTGCATTTTTAGAGTAACTAAAGGCAGGCTGCTCGGACACATCATTTCGGAGCAAGGAATCTCCATTGATCCTGAGCGTATTAAGTCCTTACTCAAAATTCAACCCCCAGGCAGCAAGAAGGAATTAAAATCTTTCTTCAGAAAGATCAACTTCGTCTGGAAATTCATCACTGGCTTCGCAGAGATTGTCAAACCTCTCAATGCCATGCAAAAATAGGACACCAAAGTTGAATGGACACCAGATGCCAAACAATCCTTCAAGGAAATCAAACGGGCTATTACTGAGGCACCTGTGTTAATCAGCCCAGATTATCTGAAGCCATTCTACATTTACTCATTTGCTTCAGAGCATTCTTGTGCTAGCATGTTGACCCAAAAGGATGATCAAGGGAATGAGCATCCGATCACCTTTATGAGTGCTCCCCTCAAAGATGCTGAATTACGTTATCACAACATTGAAAAGCAGGCATACGCTCTCGTCAGAGGGGTGAAGAAATTTAGACACTACATTCTACGCAACAAGGTGTTTTCCATTGTTCCCGACCCCATAGTAAAAACATTGCTCATGCAAAATTAATTGGGCGAATGAAGGGCTAAGTGGGTCACCCTGCTCCAAGAGTATGATATGGAGATCTAACAGATGAAACTAGTACGAGGGAAAGCACTCACCAGCACAATTGTTGAAACAGCAGCAAAGGCTAGACCTGAACTCACAGTGCAACAATGCCAGCTTGAAGATGTCTCCCCGGGAGAATGGTACCAAGATGTCGTCTACTATTTGCTGAACCATAAGTGCCCGCCGCACCTGCAAGGAGTCCAAAAGAGGGCCCTAAGATTGAAAAGTAATGGTTACATGTTGCAGGGTTCCATTCTCTACAAGAAAAATCATGAAGGAATTTATCTGAGATGCCTTGGCAAGGAAGAGGCAAAACGCGTTTTAAGGGAGTTTCATGATAAATTTGGCATGGGCCATGGTTCTGGTTCCTCCATGGTGCATCAAATATTGAGAGCAAGGTATTATTGGCCAACCGTCTTCAAGGATTCCCATTGCCATGTTTGTTCATGCCACATATGTCAGACCACTGCCACCAGGGAGAGGAATGCTACTGTCCCACTAAAACCTGTGCTGGAGGTAAGGCCCTTTACGCAATGGGGTCTCAACTTCATCGATCCGGTAAGCCCTCCATCATCTGCAGGACACAGGTACATTTTTACTGCTACTGATTATTGTACTAGATGGACAGAAGCAATAGTATGTAAGCAATGCACAACTGAAGTAGTTACTAATTTCCTAGAAAGTTTTATTTTAAATCGCTTTGGTTGTCCGTATGCTTTGGTATGTGATAACGAACCTTCATTTGCTTCATTAAAATTTGCTAGTTGGGCATTTGACTATGGAATAGCCCTTAAATTCTCGTCCAATTACTACCCTCAGGGTACAGCCTTGCTGAGTCCACAAATAAAAATCTGATTACTGTGATCAAAAAGCTGCTAGATAGGAATCCCAAGGATTGGCATACCCAGCTTCGTTTCACCCTTTGGGTTGATCGCACTCGCCACAAGGCGGCCCTTGGCGATTCTCCGTTCCACCTTGTTTATGGCCTAGACCGTATTTTCCACATTCATCTGAAGATTCCTACTCTTCAATTCATCAATGATTTTTATGAAGGAGGAGATAGTAGGGAATCTCAGTTAGCTGAGCTCTTGGATTTAGAGGAAGTCCGAAACTGCGCAATAGAAAATTTTGCCAAACATCAGGGCATAGTGAAGAGATGGTTCGATCGCCAAGCCAAAATCAAGGCCTTTAAAATTGCAGATTTGGTCCTATATTGGGACAAGGCCCATGAGAAAAAAGGGGGACACAACAAATTTGACAAGCTTTGGCTTGGCCCCTTTCAGATAGCTGAGATTTTGGGAGATAATGCGTTCCGCCTAAAGACCTTAACCAGTGAGAATGTCCCGTTGCCAGTCAACGGGCAACACCTGAAGCATTACTTTCAGGCTTGAGCTCCCTCGAGCTCTTCATTATAAATACTTGTACATAGGTTAGAGTAGCTGCTTTCTTGCTTGTCTGCGTTTTGCTTGTGTGATTTTTTGTTTTCTCCCTCCCGACAGTTTTGTTTCAAAAGAGGTTTCCTACTCTTTTGCAGTGGCCATGCTTGCTTGATAAGTGATTCACTTTGCTGTCTGTTCTTTGTGTTCTTTGGCTAAACATTCACTCTCGATTATCAGTCTTTGAAAGCTATTCGCGAATGATTTCCTTGTTTGAACTCTGCTCAAAACTTGACCCTTAACCGGATCTTCTTACCCACATCTCATATCTCACACAAATTATATAATAATAATTTCTGAAGGACAGTAGTATGGTTGTTATGACACCTAGTGAGTGAAAAATCTTAAGTCTACTCCAGTGACCACTGCAGTCTTAAACCCATTGTAGGCTTCAATGCTTACCCGGTCGAACTAAATGGTAAAAGAGAAATAAAATATCAAAGCAAAAAAGAAAAAGGGAATTCTAAAAAAGAGGCAATAAATGACCGTATGGGTGTTCATGTAACTCTTCTGGGGCTATGGATGCCTGGCCAGCAGTAGAGCAATATCCATGAGATTGTAGCGATAACTCCATCAGGGCTATGGACGCCTAACTGGCAGCGAGACAATGTCTAGGTTACTTTTGGTGTTAGGCGATTTATGTAGCTCACTTGGTTGAATTGGTAACCCTGGTCACTATCCCAATGAATGGAATGAACTCATTACACACACTTCTGAGATGCTCGGTAAACTGATCTAAGTAAGGATCTCATCCTCCCAGATTCACCTTTGGAAGCCACTCGTGGTCTGCGAAACCAGAGATTCTGGATCCTTAATGAATATTTATCCCTAGAATGCTCTGGAGCGTTCTCCAGCAGAGTCGCCATTTGTTGTGCCCTTAGCACACACGCCCCATTCGGAATGGGGACCCTCTTTTATTTTTCCTCGTTGGGTCTTTTGGGGCTGCCTCATTTTGCATGCCCCTCTTTTTTGATGCTCTGCATGGTTGATGTTGCTCCAAGGTTTCATCATAAGTCGATTGTGTCTCTGCTGCTCGCTGCTCTCCGCCTCGGGAACTTTCTAGCATTTTGGCCCGGAATCGGTCCTGGGCCCTTCCGAGCCCGGGTCTACGGGGTTCCCCTTTCTGGTTTCCCCTCTGGAAATGCCACCCTTCGCGACATTTGCCGAGCATCTCTCCGGACCTTGGGGTCCGCCCCGCCACCCGCCATCTGAAACTCGTTGCAAAATCTTTGTGGCGGTGCCTGCCCCTCCAGGTCCCGGACTCCGGAAGTCTACTCGGATTTGCCTGGTTTTCTCAACCGCTGGCGACCTCTTGCTGCGCACCCACGTCTTGCTGGCCATCTTCACGCATCCGAGGTGCCATCTCCTCACCGTCATTGTGGGATCTTCTCGGCCCGGCCAGTCTGAGTTCTGCCTTGAAACCCCTGCGTCATCTCACCAGCGGATCCTCGCTGCTTCCTGCCCGGCCCCCACGCCTCGCTGCTATATTCAAATTTTTAAAATTACAGGCCTAACCACCAAAACATCAAAAGAAAACATCCAACAACGATTTGTCAATGAGATCCATCTAACTGACCATATAAACGGGCTAGAACTTTAGGGCCCTCCACCGAAAAGGACAAGGGCAAGAAATTAGGGACGACCCCTCAGGGAAAAGAAGATAAAGACCAAATGAAGTACCAGTTCCAAGGTGAGCCGCTCCACTCAAAGGCCATAACCGACTGGAAGGAGATTTCAGATACTAATATTGGCTAAGTGAATATTGATGAATTCACTCAAAGAGTCAGAGTCAACCCGACCACGAAGAATGCCAGGTTAATATGGAAAAGTGGAATTGCCAAGGCTGTAGGCTTCCCTCCCTCTCTGGTGGCACTCGAACTAGTGATGGCTTGCCAGGAAGCCTATCAAACAGACACCAAAACAATTATGGACAAGGAGGGAAACATCCTTACAGACATGTCTCCAGAAGGAATCACTAAGACATTTCACATTCTCACGTTCCAACAGATGGAGGTCCCTACGTTAGAAGAATGCCAAGTGGTGTGGGATGCCAATCCGGGAGGATGCAAGAAGTCAATCAACCTCTATTGGCTTAAGAAAAAATGGGGCAGCATTGCGAAGGTTCCCCAAGAACTCTTCCGCTGCAATTTCTACAAAGATTACCACAACCTGGTAACCTTGTTGAGCAGGGTCAAGGGTCTTCCAATGGCCGCCTTCTTCCACGAATGGATGACATACTACATTGAGCAGATCCTACGGGGAAATGAGGATGCCACGACCAAGGTCTCTTTCTACTAGGGAGGCATCATTAGCGACTGCTTCCATGAGTAGTTCATCAACATAAAGAAGACTTCCAAATTTTACATGACCTCCTACCTCGTCTACTCCCTAGCAGATTGAAGGCAATATAGCGAGCTATTTGTAGCCCCTAAACAAGGGCAGAAGCGAGGGCTTAAAGCCTATGACAAGTACCTGAAGCTCCAATACCACAACTTCAAGAGGGAGTACTGCCAGGTTAGTGACGCCTTCACCAGCCACATCATCAGATTGATCACGGGGGACTTTGAGAGGAGGGTCTCTCACAGTGCCAGGGCACTCTTAAAGGAATATGCCTTTTTGTTCATCCAATTCTCCAAGTTCACCTACATCTAGGCCCAGGGTTTCACAGAGCGGTCGAATAGATTGCCACGGTATCCAAATGATAGGATCATCCTCCTGGAGCTTTCTCGACAACTCCAACACATCTAGGCAATCTTCGGCAACAAGCACATAGCAGGGATCCCCTATCCCATGACCCTTGGCCAGGGCCTATACCAACTACAGACTTCTTAGTGTGCTAGCAACTTTGAGAAGGAGCTCAAGGATTACCATTTCGACTGGTACACCGTTCGCCCACGGATGGATCCGCAAGGCCACGTAAGGAAAGTGCTGGGACTAGCGTATGCCCACCAATACCACATTGAAGATTGCTGGGTCGACTGCAAATATGACAAAGAGGTGCTCGCCAGGCACTATATGCGCATGATAGTACTATTCATAAGAAGGGTGCAACCGTTCCTGGTACCAGACCAAGTGGAGGAGGATGAATCCACCATTATGCACCCAAGGTACCCTGCAATCACCAACCTACCAATACCATCAATCGATTGGGATGAACAAGAGGTCGATGACCTGGACACCATAACCCAACCGATTCTCACTCGCACTAGGGAATGGGTCGATGGGCAGGTGGCATATCTGAAAAAATAAGGGGTGGTCCTGACATATGAAGGGCTCAAGAGCGAGCCAAGTGCCTCGGAGGATGTTGTCGCCACCACATCCACTGGTGAGACCTCCAAGTCTCCTCCAGTCACTAGGTCCCAGAAGAGAAATGGAATAGAGACCACACAGTCTACAGATACCAAGGAGCAAGTAAAGAAAGAAACAGGAGGCTTGTCTCCCAAAAAGCTCAAGTAGATAGTGGCTACGATAGAATTGTAGCCTCCCTTGCCTCTCCCTGCCCCTCCTGTGCAACCGCCCACCTCTCTTACTGCGGTTTCCGCTTCCCCGCCGGCGGTGGACATTTCTATCCATCTTGCTCCCTCACCACGGCCAAGTCAATAATTACCATTGACTCCTCTTCTGGCATGACCACTCCCCCTTCCTCTTCTGTTGCCATGTCGCCAATAACCTCACTCCCTCTGGCAACAATAACGTCACCTGCTTCCCTTGCAACTATGCCCGAGGCTCTTATAAGGCACATGCAAAACCTTCCCCCTGAGCTCTTACAAATCTTAATGGATCCAGCTCTCCAAGTAGCCCTCGCCCAAGCCCTCGCGACTGCTCAGCCTTCACAACTGCCAACCGAACCGCCAGCTATCGAAGCCACAATGCAAATTTTGGAGTTGGAGGAGCAAGAATGGGAGGCCTCGAAGTCTGTCGAGGAAGAGGCTAACGAATACCATGAGCACCCTGAGTACGAGCACCGAACCATCGATAGGGTGGTCTATGAGGAAGAGGAGACGGGCTCTTCTGAGAGTGGAGATGAGGAGGGTGGCTTAGATGCTAAGGAAATCATCCAGACGTTCGATGAGGACCTTGAGAAAGAGTTGGCACAGCAATTAAAGGATGTTGGGGAGGGGGCAGAAGAGTCACCACATGAGAAAGAAGGGCAGCCACCAGAAGAGCAGCCAATAAAAGATTTGACGGAGGCTGAAACCTATGTTACCAAGAGCCCTGAGGCCGAGGCCATTGAAGAGAAGAAGGAAGAGGAGGTAGCGAAAGAAGAAAGTCCCATCCGGCAACCATCAGTCGGGCTACCTATCAAGCACCTTATATTCATTCATGACTCTGACGAAGAAGAGGATGCTGCCCAAAAGAAAGGAGAACTCCAAAAGGAGAAAGAGGTAGAGGTTTTTCCTTTAATTAAGAAGGGTGAGGGCAACCGTGATTCACCCAAGGATAGGTCTGCCATGCCTGATTGGTTGGAGAAACAACTTGAGAAGATGACCCCTATGCTGAAGGACCCAAGGGAAAGATTGGAGGCCATCTTAGCTCGATCCCAGATCGCGACAAAGAAGGAGAAGAAGCCCAAGGTCCGGTCGAGAATAACAATGGACGCTTCCAGTTCCCGAGCAGCATAAATTGCAACACCAACTACTGGCCAGGCAAGGGTGAGCTACAGCATCTCCACCACTGACTTGGGGACAGCAACTAGAGAGAAAAAGGTCAAGCACCTGGAGGAGTCGATGGCCACAGTGGTGCACCTAATAAAGTAGGACAAGGTCTCCAAGGATGAGCTTAAAGCGCAGGTTGTTGCCCTAACAGACTACATATAGCAATGGTCCTAAGTGGATGACCTTCCCACCACTTCTGTAGCCACACCATAGTTGCTTTCCAAAGAATAGATTGACAAAATGGAGAGAAGAAAGAACTTGGAGAAAACCACTGAGGATTGGTTCTGACAAGTCACATTTGTCAGAAACATGGGAATCAGCAGGGTTGTGCCGACAGCCAATAAGTTCTTGGACTTGATGCAATCTCTGGAGGGCACGAGGAGGCTCTGCACCAATTTCCCTGCAACATACGACTCCAACCTTCCGAGAATTGAAGCCATCCTTTAGATGCGTGAGGCGACATGGGAGGAGAAGCTAGAGCTGAAAAAGGAAGATCACTGGCTGGTGGATGTGTGGCACAGAGACCTTAACAACCGGAAGGAGAGGTTGGAGAAAATCCTGAGCAGGGTGGATCCAAATATTGAGTGGATCAAAGAAATTCATGCAGAATGCGCCGAGTATCTCAAGATAATGAGGGGCTATGATATGCCCACCGTGCAAATGGATACAAAAAAGATCAAGCCATACTTCCAGGAGAAGATGAAGGTCGGGATAGTTAGAGAAATCACAACAGAGTTCCTAGGTTTTGCTGCCCACGCCTTCGACCAATCAGAGCTATTCAGGGACCAAGGCTCAAAGTATGATGAAGATTGGAAAAGGCTGGAAGAGAATGCTAAGGAGTGGAGCTACCAAGCATTATGATGTGAAATCCTTGAAATCGACAAGCTCTAGGCCGTCATCCTCAAGTTCATGGAGCACGCAGCTTCCAAGGAGTAAGAGGGCAGCCCAGCCAAAGAAGAAGACCTTCCTGAAGAGTAGCTACAACAAAGGAAATAGCAATCAGCTACAGGACAAAAGAGCTATAGTGTCATCCACAAGAGGACAAAATAGGGAAGAGACAAAAATGTAATTTTAAATAGAAATCTATTTGGGGGTAGGTGAAACCCTATTTTGTAATGAATCTTGGCCATTCATTTAACTTTTAGAGAACTATAAATAGGGCACTCCTCTCATTTGTAAAAGAGAGAGTTGAGTTGTTGTAAAGGCATGCTGCAGAAATTTATAAGAAAAGACATTGACTTGGTGTATTTTCTTGATTTCTCTCATGTTATTTGATTCATCCTCCAATTTCACATGTTTAGCTTAGATCTTATTACTGTTTAGTTAGCTATTTACTTTATCTGGATAAATCTTAGGAATGCTGTTGGGTGATTGTGAAAATTTCTGCTTTGTTGATGATCCCTTAGTCCATACTTTTTGTTGTTTGCTGAAGGTAAATAATTGTGCAAAGTTAGCCTGGACTTGATTTGAAGCTGTTCCAAACATTCATTCTTGATTCATGCATGTATGTGGTGGATAAAGGATGAAATATCTACAGCCCTTAGAAGATAGCACAATTTCTATGATACTGTGAAATCCCTGGTTAAGTGGAATATTGTTTTGAGGAATTGTCCATTGCAGGAACTCCATTGTCACTATTCATAGCAAGCTTCAGACTTAGGAACTTTTCCTCTCCTTCGCCCTTTTCCTTCTTTTTTAGTAACTGACCTATGCTAAGGCTCATTGCACATTATAAAGCCAAATCCAATAACTAGATGGAGTCCAAGATTGGTGTTTGAACCTACAGCCCATGCATAATAGCCCATATCCTAAGAACTCCATTCCAAGATCCAACTTTATGCTTTGTGTCCACACTTTTTATTTTCTGTAAGACCGCCTTGTGATTCCAACAAATCACATCAAACTACTGAGGTATCTAAGCACTGTCATGATCTGACATCCGAGAGACCTTGGGATAGTGTTCTACAATTCGATTGTGGGAGATTGTCTTTCAAGAGAGGTAGTGCACCTATGCAATGCCTGTGTTGAGAAGTGCATAAAAACACCATCAACATCTTCCAAACCACAAGCATTGGTGGCTAATGAGTTTAAGGTATAGAAAGAATCAGGGAATCTTGATAAGAAGCAAAATAAGAAAAAGAACAAGCCACATAAAGAATCAGAATCCTCATCCTCAAAAGGAGAAACATCAAAGAAGGAGAGGGCTTTTGTGCATATTGCAAGAAGGATGGACATGAAGAACACTATTGTTATAAGAAGGATATTCATGAGTTGAAAAATCTTCTCAAAAAGAATCTCATTGATTTTCCTTCTAGAGTGCTTGAATCTTCTTCTCCTTCTACTTCAAAATAGTCTAAAAAGGACAAAGGTCAAACATCAAGATATAAAGGAAAAGCTCTTTGTGCTCTTTTAGTTCTAGGATCAGGGAGATGGCTTCTAGATTCAGGAGCATCACATCATATGGCATCTTCACAGACTATCTTCTCTTCATTTTAGCCTTGTACTATGTCTCCTATCTTGATGGGAAACAATAAATACATGAGTGTAATAGGGAAGGGATCCATTAGCATTGTGGACAACACTTTTCAGGATATCTTGTGTGTTCCTCATTTGACGAACAATCTCCTTTCCATTTATCGAATTACACATGGTGGAGATGGGAGAATTATGGAGTTCACTCCTGATTCGATTATCATTTGAGACTTGGAGGCTCGAGAGATCATTGCTACTAGGGTGGTTGATCATTCATCTCAATTATACACCTTTTCATAGTTTGCTTCTAATGGTGGCATTGTTCCTTCAACTGTTGATAACATACACCATCATTCAAAGGAGACATTTGGATTCTTGAACTTGGGAGCTCTCATATTAGATCCAATCCTTGAGCCATGCATTATATCTCCTCCATCTACTGTTGTACCTAAGGACACTTGTGATTTAATAGTTTTGGCTCCTTGTGATTCAATGTAGTAGGATATTCATTATCTTCCAGATATGGCTACTTTGGATGACTTCCTGACAAGTATTTCAGACTTGTTTGTGGAATCTCATCTTGCAAATTTGGGAGACATCATCGATAGCATTCATCTTCTCTTTGATGGAGAAGAACCTTGACACTCTTGTTCATTTTCTACATGATCATTCTTCGCAGATTGGCATGAGTGTGGATACTTTTGGACAACATTTGGAGAAGGCTTCTTTGTCTTTAGAGGTGATATCCTTGTCCTTGGATCATGTTCTACATTCATCTCTACTAGATGTTGGATTGTCCTCTTAAGAAATGTGGCCTAGAACACTTGTTTGGAGTGTTTTAGCTTTCGACATTGACATGGAGGTACTTAAGCATGCTTCAGAGACATCATCATACACCATCCATCTTCTTGACATCCTGCATACATCCATGGTTTTTTTTCTTCCTAATGGGAGGAATGTTGTTCGGCAAGCTTCGACCATCTTCAGCATTCAATGTCCAGCCTCTACCATCATTGTAGGAGACTCAACATTGAGGGGGTGTTGCCTTGTCTCTCTTCTACTTCTCTCTTATGGGGGGGTCTTTTTCCTCACATGGGGTTTTTACCTTCTCATTCTTCTGTAGACGTGTGAAATTGACATCATGCATTTGATTAAGTCATATTCATCCATTCATCAAATAAATCAAGTTTATCTGGTCAATCTCCTAAAGTCATCAATTTAAATCAAATAAATCAACTTGACCTAACATCACCCTCCTTGATTAAATAAATCAAATCTTTATTTAATTAATTCTGAAATCACCTTCTATCCCTTTTGATTTAAATAAATCAAAGTATTCAAGTCAAATAGGTCAAAGCATCTTAATCATCACCTAAGCTAATCTAATCCTGATTAACCTAATTTAACCACCCATCACATCCTCTAGCTTTTCCCACTTGCACCAATAAAGCATCTTAATTCATTTATAAAATCAACATTTTCCATCAACATGACATCTTTGAGGAATATTCTTCAAATTTGAATCTCTCCCCAATTTGACATGTACATCCAACAAGGCATTTATGATCCCTTACATGTCTCTTACATGTCTCTTGCAAAAGTCAAATTCAGTATTTAACTCTCAATTTCAAATTTGAATCTCTCCCTCTTTGACACATTGACCAAAATGTGCTCATTCTTCAACCTATCACAAGTTGACAAGTGGCTTCATCTCATTGGCCAAATATTTATTCCACATTTCTCTCTCATAAGCATTCTTTCAACTTGAGAATCTTTAAATAGAGGCATCATTCTTCAAAAAATCATCCACAAACCTCATGCAAAGTCACTCTCTTCAATTGATAACCATTTTTTCCCATCTTCATAGTATGTTCATATCAATTTCATCACAGAGCTTATCCAAAGGGGTTGGGAAAGGGCTATTTTCCATATCAAAATAGCACCAATCCCCCTATAAGATGTTGGTTTGATCATTGGAATAATGTTCTATTGTGTTTTTCTTACTTTTGTGCTTTGTTTTTGTTATTCTTGTGTTCAAATGAATTTTATAGGGAGCATTACATTTGCCTTGTTTAAATTGACCAAATGTTAATATGTCTTTGTTTGAGCAAGATTTGCAGGTTAATGCTCACATTTTTGCACCCACCGTGTTTTATAGACATGAATGAATGTCCCAGCGTGTGATGCCTTGTTTGCAGCCTTAAAAGTTTTTATTCTATGCTCTCTGTTTTCAGCATGTGTTTTCAACTGGTACACTGCCATCTGATTTGTTATTTAAGTAGGTTCACTTATTGCTTTACCTCATAGTTGCTAGGAATTATGGATTTATGAGCTGACTTCAATTTTTACTTGCAATGTAGTGTTTTATGCCATCTTCTTGTGTAGCAAATAAGTCTCATTTGAATTATTTTCAAAGATTCTATGCACAACATATATGGTTTTATATGGTTTTAAGTGTTTCCATCTTTTGAATCCGATTCAATCGCTACCTTCCTCATCCATATTTTAGCATAGCATGTCTTGACATTTGCACTGGTTTTTAAACCATAATATTATTTGTTGACTTTCGGTTAGAGGGAGCTGTAATATCTCTGGATCTACCCATTAGATACCTCTATATTGATTTGTTGTTTCTTTTATCTTAAGCTCATTTTGAAATCAGTGGTCAAAGAAAATTTATGAAGAGAGGATGTGATGCCCTGTCAACAAATATACGCTGGAATACCCCACTATTTTCATAGGCCAACACTATCTCATGAACTCAGCTTGCATTAATGTTTAAGCTATGAATGAGATAGTGGAGTACAGTTCAGAATAGTGGGAGTCCATTGTTAGATGTTTCATTTATCTATGCATATTCTCCATGCATCATCAGTCAAGGTAAAAAAAATCCCAAGAAATTTGATACACTACTTTCTGCCAATATGTCACTATCATTTGCTCCTACCTACTATTATTGACATGACATAACATTATCTTCTTGTCTGATTTTTCTTGTAATGCAAGTTGTCTTTACTTTATTAAAAAAAAAACCAAAGTCGTGTGGCAACCATTTCTATTTTACTAATGGATTTGTAAATTGAAGTATAGTATTACATGAGGCGTTGTTGCAGCCTATGGCAGAGGCATTTCAACATTTGAATCTTTGAATAAATATTTCATACTATGGATAGTTCACTTAGATAGAACGCAGTGTTGGATTCCCATTTCATTTATAGTATGGTGTTCAAATTTCTTTAAGACAAAATGTTTGCACCTCAGAGAATACATAGTAAAGTGTGGCTACATGAAGAGAGGTGTAAGTCTAATGCCTGGCACAGTCAATGCTTTCCATGAGGTGACATTCCTTTGAGGGATTTTGTTCTTACGCTTGGCGCAATAAATGCTTTCCATGAGGTGACATTCCTTTGAGGGATTTTGTTCTAATGCTTGGCATAGTCAACGCTTTTCATGAGGCAATATTCCTTTGAGAGATTTTGTTAAAAGGCTCATGTACCTACATTTTTGTTTGCTAAAGTGATTCTATTTATAGAAGAGGGTTTGCATTTTATCTGACTCCACTTTATATTCTATGTTTTATTTTATGTGTCATCATGTGCATTGTATTATCTCATTACAGCTAATATTTGCTAGATGTTGTTAATATTTGTAGGTCATAAATGACTTATGCATTTAGATATTCATAATATCTATAGCATACAAGGTTAACGTCTATGATTTTGATAACAACCATGCGAGAGAACTTAGATTTTAATAGTGGCAAAGAACAAAAAAGCACACCTTTGAAGCATGCATTAGATATGACTAATATGTGTTGATGTAGGTCTTAGATCTTAAGGCACGGGATATCATCCTAAGTCTTGTTTATTCCTTTGCCTGGTAAGTGTAGTGGATGGGTGATAGTTTTGATTCTATGTTGAACGCCTTCATACAATTGGAATATTTGTAGCCACTCGTTATTGCCTTAATTAATGTCACTGCTCCTTACCTATTAAAATCTTTAATAATAACCCACCTGTAGCAAATCTCTGTCAAAAAATTAAATTAAAATTCTGACAAAATCTATATAGACTTAATGAGAGCATTTGATTGAAAATGGGGAAGTCAGTGGATCGCGGTTGCAAGGACCATTTACTATGAGTATTTAATATTGTCTATTATTTTTCACAAACATAGTAGTTACTAAAAACATAAAGCTTGTAGACTGCACCCTTGATTGCATTGTGGACCAAAATAGACCACTCTATTTGAACAGATGCCATTTAATGTCAACAAGTGTCATAAATCAAAGAGGAAAATGCTAGGGGAGAATAAATCTGTTAAAAGAAATAGCAATGTTAAACTATGTGTAGCATTAAAAAATTTACCCCACTAAGGCTACAGGTAGTATATGATTATTACGTGAAGGAGAAGCAATCTTGGACCACCATCCAAAATATATTTTTTTGTTTTGGGAATGTCACTAATGCTTGAATGATGTATGGTACTCTCTTGAAACTAACCCATGTCAAGAACTTGATCCAAATCATGTCAAAAGCAACTTTGAAATCATTCAAGATCATGAATTTTTATCTTCAAGATACTACAATAATCTAATGGACACTCTCCTATCTATGCAAGATGATCATATCCATGTAGCACATACTCCTCCATCTACCCATGAGAGGCTTTTGATAGATGGACATGTAGATGATCTTCATTCAGAACAAGATTCCTTTACTCCTAACATTATTACACAAAAAGAGTAGGTTATCGATTCCTACAGCCAAACAAAGTTGTCAACATCAGGATTAGATATATCCAAAATCTAGACTAAAGACATCATGTATGAAGATATCCAACATTATCCACTCAAGGACACCAGTCAGATAAAACATGATGTTTTGGAGTCAGCAGAGCATCCAATCAAAATAACATCATCTACAGTGGTCATTTATCAAAAAATGCACTCTAAACAAGAACTCTCGAAACAAGAAAAATCAAAGCATGAAGGTACTACTTCCACAATACTAGGGAAAACTTCATCTTAAGCAAACGTCAACATAGGGAGCATGAAGAATCCTTATGATGAAACTAGTGTCAATACTACAAATAGCCACGTCAGGAATCTTCATCCACCCATCACCCCATCCATGAATTGGGACCAACATCAAAAGAAAGAATTGAATCAAAGTACGAAGAAAGTTATCAAAGAAAAAGAAGATGAGAAGCATGAAGGACAAATCAAATACATATGGATACTAGAGAATACAAAGAAATATTATACCTATCAAACTCCATCAGTCAAAGAAACTATGGGGAAAAATAAAAGAGGGAAAAGTACCCATCAAAGATTTCCACAAAATCAAAATCAAGATTTTCAAGCGATGTATAAAGTGTATCAAACCGTTGGTCCTAATTCCATGCACACTTTTGTATCCACCCATCATTGCTCATCTTCTATAGTTTGGAGAGTCAAAGATTCCAAGTTGACAACCAATCTATCTTTTATCCCTAAATACGCTCCATCCACGCCTCCACGCATGATATCCAATTCTCACATTGACAATGTATTGCCAATGACCCTTCATCATAAAGATTCAAAAGGCACTCTATCGCGATGTGCATACCAAGATGAAGTCAACTCTATTATCAACAAAGCAAATCAAGAATCCCAAAAGCTGCATTCAAGTGCATGTATTTGAGCAAAGCAACTTCTTCAGATAGGACACTGATGGCACATTATGACAGAAGCATCTGCATCGACACCACTAGGTGGGTCAACATAAATCTTTCAAAAAAATACAAAAAATCAAAAAATATGAAAATCCAAAAAAAAATCAGAAAAAATGATTGAAAACAGTAAAGAGCAAAAAATCATCCTCTAGTGAAAACCACTTCATGGCACTTTGGGCAAGACCATGATGAAAATCTGGAAAAGAGGCTTCATGTGTAGAATCTAGCATCTACATGCGCCAGTTCAGGTGAAAGCATCTCATCCCATCCGTAATAAATTGAGCATTCCATCCAACTTATCCATAATAAATCCATTCATCCATAAACCATTGATCCAATCCATTTTCATCCATCTGCATCCATCATCCAAGTTATCTTGATCTTCATGAAAGTTTGGGGCACACTTTACACTTTCTTACAATAAACATCTTGACATGGGTCATTTTCATTGATCCTATCCTACCCAGTGTTATCTGAGCCATGAAGCATTATCCAATGAAGCATTCCTTCGTTAAAACACCTTATCTTATCACAAGATAATCCTTGGAATCCTTTGGGTTCTTACTATATCCATCCATCCATACACCTATCCAAGGATCCATCCATAACATTCCATACATTGCTAGACACTGGGGGCAGATATTTGCATCTTGCTTTGAGAATAAATCTTGATCTATATCCTCCAACTTATGTGGCGATCCAAACATTGGAAAATGTGAAACCAAATTGGTTAAACCACTTGTGATCAATATTCCAAATCACTAGCCCATTGCATATTTTGATGAGAAGACATTCCTTATCAGTCTTCATCTTTCATCAAACACCAATCCAAGTAATCACTATTAGTTGCATCTAAGTTACACTTCAAACATCACATCAAATCATCCAAACATCTTTTGTTCCAAACCAAGCATCAACAATCTTGATCAATCGAATCCAATCAATCCAAAACCTTGGGATATCCTTCCTGATCATTGTGTTGCTTAACACTATCCTTGCATTGTTGTGCATCCTCAACAATGTTATCATCATCAATCCTGATCAATCAAATCCTTGCATTGTTGTGTATCCTCAACAATGTTATCATCATCAATCCACCAATCAGATGAATCAACCTTAGCTTGGTTTTCAACAAAAACCCAAAATAGAGCACTGATATCATCACACATATCCATATCCAAATCATCAAAATCATGTGAAAAATCCAAAAACATCAGAAAAATAGAAAAATCCAAAAAAACACTCAAAAATAAAAGCGCTCAAAAGATTCCATTCAACTATGTCGCCTTTGAGCTTTACTGTAGGTAAGGCTTAATTTTGATCATCCCTACACACAAAAATCCAAACATTTGAAAAAGTATCAAATCCAAAACGAAAAAAATGAAAAATCCAAAACATTCATAAATCCTCACAAAACCCAAAAACATTTAAAATTTTGGAAAATCAAAATATTTGCAAAATCTTCAAAAACACCAAAAATAGCCTCAAAACATTCCAAAAATGTCAAAAACATCCAAATATTTGAAAAAATCCATCCGTCCCATTTCTCTTTCACCCGCAATAATCAATCATCCATAATAAATGGATCATCACCTTCATCCTTTGGCAACACAAACAGAAACAATCACAACAGTTAGTAAAAATCAAACTACAAATGCAAAAATCAAAATTGAAACAACAAACTTTTAAACACAAAATCAAACTCTTGATCACTTTCAAACATGTCAGTCAACCTTATATCAACAGCCTATCAATCAACTTATCAAACCATCATCATCATATACAATGCATGTTCTAGGATATATCATTCCAACAATGGGCATCATTTTGGGATATCACTTGGATTCTTATCATATCAAAACACATCCCTCTGGCTGAAGGTATGAAGAACATTGGCTTGCTTGCATACTTGATCTCTTCTTTTGATCTATTTTATTGTGCTCATTATTGTGCTCATTATAGGGACTTCTCGATGATATTAGAATAGAGGATAAATAGAGAAATAGGAATGAGGCAACGATCATTATCCTTTTGTCTATTGTGCTTGTTGGACATTCTTGTAAAATAACTTGGAAAATACTTGCTTTCTTAGGTATGTTCTAGCAAGGTTTCTGTATGTCAAGTGTGAACAAGAATATTCCTATATGTTTGTTGAGTCAAATTCCATCACGCTAGGTACAATGCCATCCTGGTTCTTTATACTTTGATGCATCATATCTACATGTGTAATCAAACATAAGGTAATTAGCCCTTTTAATCCCAATCCTTGATAAGCAAATCATCCATTTATCATCATCATTTCTCGTCATCATCTCTCATAAAGTTGGCTTGTTGGATCCTCTTGTCATCATCTAATGTCTTCTTTTCCACACTAACATCATGTCATGAATAGTTAATCATCATCACCAATGCATCCATTCTACATCCAGAAACCATCAGTATTCTACATATCATCTCACATGCATAATCATTATCATAATATAGATCTTTTAGTCTAAGCATCTCGTAAATCATATATGTGCATAAATCATATAATCTCATCCATCTCACATCATATCATCATTTAAGTTGTTTAAGATAATATAGATCTTTTAGCCTAAGCATCTTAAAACCATCTCATTTGCATCATCATCCATAACCATCCATTTTGAACCTCTTTATTGCGAGATCGACCCTCAAATAAAATATTTTCGCTCGATCTCTCGAGGAGGCAATGTACTAGTGTACTTCTTTCTGCTAAGGCAACCGAAAAAAAATAAAAAAATTGAATTTTGATTGTGGCAAGTTTATTCTTTGAACCAACGCAGCAAGTACATTGCTTCAAAGAGGGGCAAAATGTAGACATGTGAAATTGAAATCATGCATTTGATTAAGTCATATTCATCCATTCATCAAATAAATCAAGTTTATTTTGTCAATCTCCTAAAGTCATCAATTTAAATTAAATAAATAAACTTGATCCTAACATCACCCTCCTTGATTAAATAAATCAAATATTTATTTAATTAAGTCTAAAAACACCTTCTATCCCTTTTGATTTAAAAAATCAAAGTATTCAAGTCAAATGGGTCAAAGCATTTGAATCATCACCTAATCTAATCTAATCTTGATTAACCTAATCTAACCACCCATCACATCCTCTAGCTTTTCCCACTTGCACCAATAAAGCATTTTAATTCATTTATAAAATCAGCATTTTCCATCAACATGGCATCTTTGAGGAATATTATTCAAATTTGAATCTCCCCCCAATTTGACATGTACATCTAACAAGGAATTTATGATCCCTTACATGTCTCTTACATGTCTCTTGCAAAAGTCAAATTCAACATTTAACTCTCAATTTCAAATTTGAATCTCCCACTCTTTGGCACATTGACCAAAATGTGCTCATTCCTCAACCTATCACAAGTTTACAAGTGGCTTCATCTCATTGGCCAAATTTTCATCCCGCATTGCTCTCTCACAAGCATTATTTCAACTTGAGCATATTTAAATAGAGGCATCATTCTTCAACAAATCATCCACAAACCTCATCCAAAGTCACTCTCTTCAATTGAGAACTAATTTTTCCCATCTTCATAGTATCTTCATATCAGTTTCATCACATAGCTTATCCAAAGGGGTTGGGAAAGGGCTATTTTCCATATCAAAATAGCACCAATCCCCCTATAAGATGTTGGTTTGATCATTGGAATAATGTTCTATTGTGTTTTGCTTACGTTTGTGCTTTGTTTTCATTATTCTTGTGTTCAAATGAGTTTTATAGGGAGCATTATATTTTCCTTGTTTAAATTGACCAAATGTTAATATTAGTCTTTGATTGAGCAAGATTTGCAAGTTAGTGCTCACATCTTCATTGAGAGCATTTCTATTTTTGTACCTCATCTCTCTTTTGGGGAGGAGTTTTGTCCCACTAGGTTTTCTCCTTTTCTCTGTTTGAGAGATTGCATTGCATGTACATGGGTACCTAACATGGCCTAGTAGTTGGGACCCATCTTTGCATCTTTGTGTCATTTGCATAATAATCTGCTACTCGCTAAGTTGCACTTAAGAAGGGGTGTTGGTGTAAATAAAGTCTTGTACCTAGTTCATTCACTACTAGGGGACTTATTTACACATGTTAAGTTTACTTAGGTCATAGGAAAGAATCTTTCTAGAAGATGCTAGTTGTCATTAGTTGTTATCTTACCCTTTGACAACTACTACATGTGAACCTAGGTAAGTGTGATTAGTTGTCATATGTCATATGATTAAGACACTTGTCATAATCCTATGACATCTTCCATCTCACCTTGGCTATATAACCAAGGGGTTTCTCTCATTTGTAATCAACAATCATCTCATATCATTGACATTGAATACAGTTTATTCTTGTCATATTCTTCTCTCTCTTTTATGCTTTCCATTTGGTCCATAGATCTTGGCATCCATAGCCAATTCTAACATTCCTACAATAAAGTTCATTTTGGACACATTGATTACATTAATCAATGTATTTAAATGGATTTTAAGGAAATTATGCCATTAGAATGAAATAAGTCAAGAATAGTTAAATTGACCTTTCATATCATTTTTCTATTTATTTCATGTTAAAGCATCATTATTTTTTATATCTTAATTTAAAGTAATGAAAAATTAGTTCATTTCATTGGAAATTTTTTATTGATGCTTTATATTAGATTTTATGTTTTTATTATTTATTGATATTTTTAAGAATTATGATTCCTATTTAAAAATATTGTTAATTTAAATAATATATTATATGTTTTAACATAACACTTAAATTATTTTCATTACTTTATTAAAGATATAATATTTTTCATAATTAATATGTATGATTAAAAATAATAATAATATAGTATAATTTTTTTTACATAAAATTTCTCACAAATTAACACTTATTTTATAAAAGGGCTAAAAACATTATTGAACCTAAAAAAGAAGTATTACATCAAATCCAAGGGTGAAAGCCCCAAAAGAATAGACCAAACAAAATCAACTAGCACCAATGTCATCTTTAGCAAGAACCCTCTCCAAGTCCAAACAGAGCTCCTAGGGGACCTGATCCCAATCGTCAATCTGCCAACATACCAAATGCTCTAAAGCCCATTTGGCCAAGTAATCAGCTGTCCTATTTTACTCCCTTAGAATATGGACAAATGACACCATCTCAATTAAAGTTCCAATCTGCAATATCTATTGCACCATCACCACTAATTGCCAACTAACCTCAGACACCTTTTGTTCCTTAAGCAGGTTCACCAAAACCTTAGAATTTGATTCATAAATAACCTAATGCCATCCAACTTATAGGCCCTTTCCAAAGCATGAAGGATTGCCAAACCATCCATAAGGTTAATAGTCTACAAACATTTATGGATAGAAAAGAGGAAAACCACCACACCAAAAGAGTTCCTACCAACCCTGCCAAATCCAACAAGTCTCAAATTTTCCTTGAAAGAACCATCAGTATTGAAGTTCAAAATTCCAACCAAAGGGGGCTATAATTCCCTAATCTTTGAACTCATTGCCTCACTTTACCACCACTCTTACAACAAGCAAAGTACGAAGATAAGTTGTGTATACCCATCCTAGCCACCATTTCTACATCCCTTTTCTCCAACAGTAGCACTACATCTCCCTTAGCTTCAATCGTCTCTTGAATCATACCAAGGATTCTACACTACACTTGGTGTATTCCTCAAGTTCTCTCCTCTAAAGATCCTCCTATTCCTTTCCATCTACACTTGCCCCAATCAGAAGATAGGTCCAACATGCCACACATCCTAGAAAAAGGGAGCCAATGAGGGTGGTCTTCCCAAGCTAGTCTAGAAATCCACCAAGGAGGAGGCATGAACATAGGGACTGTTCAAAAATCCTTGCCAAGAATGCTAGAGTTGCAAAGTAAAAGGACACCAAAAAAATAGATGAGAAGAATCCTCCTCACCTTGCCCACAAAGAACACACCTAGATGGGCCTTGTAATCCATGCTTCTAAATATTATCCCAAGTTAGACAATTGTTCCAAGCTAAAGTCCAGATGAAGCAATTACACTTTGGCCAAGAAAACTTATTCCAAACCCTCTTACACTAAGGAACCTCCATCCCTTCAATCCTTTGAGAGAGTAGCCTCTGGTAACCGGAAGCAATAGTATAATGACCTTTCTGGTTGGGAGACCACGCAAGAGCATCCTTATCCATGAGAAAGTTACACTATCTACTAGAAAGAATATTATGAAGCACCACACACTCCTCTTCCATGCCCACCACCTGCTTCTCATCGGGATTCTTCCACCTAGCACTCACTAACTGTCCATGAAAAGAAAGCAACTTAAAGTCACTCACCCTCAACCAGCCCACATAACCAAATCTTTGACTCGAGGTCTCGAAGTTAGGGAACTGGGAGATAATGGGGGGATGACCATCCTAAGATTCCATCCAAAACAGAACCTCCATCCCACATTTACAAATCCAAAATAAGCCTTCCTTGACAAGCACAACTCCTTTCTTGAGAGTAGCCCAAATTATTGATCCCTTTCCCACCAAAGGGTAAGGAGGGATATCTTCTCGAGGAATACCCTGGAAATACTTATGGGAAAGGATCCTAGTCCATATCCACTCCTACTTAGTGCACCATCACCAATAAATTTTAGCAACCAAAGTTGTACCTTCCGGCAAAGATTGCCTCAACACCAAACCACCATACTGCGTAGGACAACAAATGGTATCCCATTTAACAAGACTTCATTTGGAATATGAAAAACTTCCAACCCATGAGAATTGTCTAGCTAATGAGTCTAGCTCCCTAACGAATCCCATCGGGGCCACCTGAAGCATACATTGATAGATGGGGAGAATCTAAGCAACCAACTTAAGAAATTGAACACGACCCACAAAGGATAGCTAGTGGTTGGTCCAATGAGTAACTTTCACACAAAATTTATCTAGGATAGGTTGCCATGAATCCATAGCTAACCTGCCTAAAACAATAGGAATCTTGAGATAAGACAATGGAAGGGCCCTAATATGAAACCAAAGAATCTGAGTAATTCTCCTCCAAATAGAATCTAGAGTGTTGAAGAAAAACATGGAAGGCTTTTCTTCATTAATTAATTGACCTGAAGCCACAAGATAAATATCCAGAACCTTGTAGGGATTCATGACTTCTAGAATAGTGGCCACCCCCATCAAAGTAGTGTCATCCAAAAATTGCAAATGGGATTAAGGGGGTAAGTAACCTCCCCACCACCATCCCTGGATGAGGCCCAACTCCACATGACTTCTCAGAAGGTGACCCAAACCTTCAACGAGTAGAAGGAACAAGTAAGGAGAGAGAGGGTCACCTTGCCTCAACCCACGAGAAGCGTTGAAAAGCTCAGAGTTCTCCCGATTGATTAAAACAGAGAAAGATACAAATTTGAGACAACTCATGACCCATTGAATCCACTCCTCACCAAAGCCAAAAGTAGCTAGAACCCTTTGGAGGAAAGACCATCAGACTCTATCATACACCTTAGGCATATCAAGCTTGATAAACATCACCTTTTCTCTAGAACTGACCATAGAATGAATGTATTTTGCAGCTATAATAATACCATCTAGAATCTTCCTATCCTCCACAAAACCACTCTACTCCTCATAAATGAGCATCCATAGCCATATTTTCAACCTATTAGCAATTATCTTGGAGATAATCTTATACACCACATTGCGAAGAGAAATGGGACGAAATCGACTTAATCTATCCACCCCTTCACACTTGGGAATGAGCGCAAGGAAAGTGAAATTTATATCTTTTAACATTTGCTTGTTCCTCTAAGATTCTTGGACCACCTCCAATAAGTCCAGCCTGATAATCTCCCAAAACTCATGAAAGAATTCAATCAGGAAACTATCAGGGCCTACGGCCTTCCCCTTCTTCATCTAAAACACAGTCCCCTCTAGCTCTACTAGAGTGATCTCTCCCATGAGTTGATCCATCATTTCCTTAGACACTAGGGAAGGGATACAAGAAAGGACCCATGCTTCCTCCACTCAACTACCCTGGACATCCTCTCTAAATAGGGTAGTGAAATACTGAATAGATTCTTTTGAGATATCATGAAAAGAGGATAGAGTCTCTCCCCTTTCATTGACCAAAATAGGAAAAAAATTACCATGACGTCTAACCTTTACAAAATTGAAGAAGAAAAAAGAATTTATGTCACCTTCCTGGAGCCACTCAACCCAAGATTTATATTTCCAAAAGATCTCCTCCCTTAACTCCCATTCTTCCAAAGCTTTCAAGGCCCTTGATTCCTCTCACAACAAATTCTCCATCACCCCATTCTCCCTAATTATCCTAGTAATACCATCTAGCTCTGCCTGTGCAGCCAACTTGGCACTGAAAATATTTCCAAAGCATTATCAATTCTAGTATTTAAGATAATATTTAAAAAATTGAAGAAGCTTAGAAAAGACATACATATCCATGCCATAGGAAGGTCTACCATCCCTCTACCACTGAGTAACATAGCCATGGAGATTAGTGTCACACAAGCACATTAGTTGGAACTTGAGGGATGAAGTCTAGGGCAACCTAGAAGAGAGGATAGACAACTTTATAGGCCAATGGTCCAAACCCCTCATGTCCAAAACCTCAAAGCTTGAAGACCACATACCACCAACCCAAAAGCAGGAGACCATGAATGATCTAGGTGTTCTGCTATGCAGTTGTCGCCAACCCTCTGATTATTCTAGGTAAATTGTCCATTTCTTGGCTTGACATTCACAAGATTTAGAGTATAGATGTTATCCTAGAGCAAGCCACACCCCATGAAGATTCTTTAGCACCAATGCATTGGAATTCACCATTCCTCCATATCTTAGGCACTAAGTCCATCATACGCTCAATAAAAATCTTAGTCTCCTATAGAAAAAGGACATCAAGAGAGTGACGACTAACTAGATCATAAACAAATTTTTTTTCTAGGCACACTGTTCATGCCCCTTAAATTCCATGAAAGAACTATCATTTCAAGGGGCTTAAAAAATGTGAATCCAGAGTCTTGACTAACCTTGACTCCACCAATGTCTCCCCTATCATTTTAATCTTTTCCACATCATTCTTCCTACCAAGCTTAGAAACTTTCTCTACCTCCCCTTTCTTTAGATCTTTTTTCAAAATACCCAAATTAGGAGACAACTTATTGTTCTTACCCACCTCCATGCCCGCTCTTCGCGAGGGGTGAGCCAAAGCCTCACTGACCTTCATTGTTTCAGAAACACAACCTAAGTCCTCTTGAGCCACCATTTGTTGATCTATTTCCAAATTCATAGTCCCATCAACTTGCGAAGCAAGAAGCACCTCTCAACTGAACCCTTCATGTCGTGGACCTTTCCCATCTTGCTCTAAGCTCAACAAGCCCATGCTCACCTAATACTAGATAACCAGTACCACCTCAACAGAAGGCCCATGTTGTTCAGTATCCATAGTCCCTTGATCCAAATCTGACAATCCCAGATTCACTTCTTGCTGGCTAAGATCATCAAACACCTTGAATCGATTAAAAGTATCATCATCCTCCCTTTCCTTCAAAGGCCTTTTTTGCCCCTTATTTTTGTTCCAAGCTCTAATAGGGATAAAGCCATCATCCCCAACACCATTACCCTAAATAGGATCCTTTCCCTTCCCCACCCTAGGTGGATTACGAGGAGGTTGAGAAGATTGAGCCTCCAAAGGCTTGGCCTTTGGACATCTATGCTAGAGGTTTCCATATTCAAGGAAAAAATGACATAAAAAAGGTAAGGTCTCATAGTCTAGTTGTTGTACCCATGAATAGTCTCTTGCAAACACTTTTAAACAATCTAGCAATGGTCTACTTAAGTCAATTTCCACACAAAACTGGGTGTATGTCATTACCTTAAATTACATCTGCTATGATGAACCAACCGGTCTCCCTAGCATTGAGTCCAGTAAGTACAAAACATCATCTCACCAGAATTCAAGGAGAAGCCTTGGGAAACGAACCCAAACTAGAACCCGAATTGGAAGCCCACATGCCATGATTTAATGAACAAGCCCACTTGGTTGTAAAAGTAAGGGCCCCCCTATAAAACCCTATTCCGATCAGCCATGTAATCAAATGTAACCATGAAATAGTTATTCACCAAAAACTGAATCTCCATCTCACCCTTTAGCATCCATGTCCTCTAAGCCCAGGCTTCAAAAAATTACAACAAGCTTCTCAATCCCAAGAACTTGTAGTACAAGGAATGCCTTGAATAATAGTCAATATCCTTCATCAACATCTCCATCAGAATCACTACATTCAGCCTCTCTTTGCACCTTTCTAGACAACCATTAATCTTCATAATCTTAGACCCTCATGATGAGCCCATCTCAATCTTCTCTAGGTCCAAAGAAAATAAGTTATTCTCAAAAATCTTAGAACCCCGCGGTGAGGGTTTCGATCCAAATGCTAAATGGAAATCCATCTTGAGGCCAACCCTAGATGATTCCCCATGAGACATGAGCCTAGATCATGACCCTACATTGGAATGCAAGCCCTCAGGTGGAGAGAACAAAAAAGGATAACCCCTTAAGGGTTAATGCAAAAACTCTCTGGTGCCACCTGCAACCCACCAAAACTTGAGTAAGACAATTTAAAAAGCACAACCTTGCACCCTAGCAGAGCACCTTCCAACCCAAAAAAAAAAAGGTTGCATTGCACTCAGGACACTCACACCTTCACCCACACTCTACCCCGCGCGAGTCAAGCCAACAAACAGGGCTACACTAGAATCCAGCGCCTAAAGAAACTCCCAAACACTATCACTTATAGATCAAGAGCAAGTCTAATCCCTACCGGCGTAAGCCTCTGAACACGCTACCACTCACAAGGAAAACTAGTGTAGGAAATAAAGAAAAGACCGCACAAAGTCTTACCTAGAACGTGGACAGATCCCCCACTTCGTCACACCAACATGCATACCTAGAGAACAAGCTAGGGCACAGATACCCTAGCTCAACCAACAGAGCACATTGCCACCATCTTTTTAAGCTAGAAGCATTTAGATTTTAACTTTTCCACTTTTTGATAATTTATATTTTTTTGAAAATATTAAATGATAGGCATTTATATGACCAAACTATCATAAAATTATCACATGATGGGTAAGGGTGACCCTCAAATTCTAGGCTTGGTGACAACAAGTATTTTTTTGGGTTTCCATGCGGGGTTCATTCCTAGGTAAAAGTTGATGTAATTTTTATTTTTTGGCCAATCACTTTAACTTGTATTATTAATAATCAATTGAATTTATATAGTCTATTTTTTCCAAAATATTGCCTCAAGTTGAGTTGAGATTAACAACACTAATCATTAGCAATAATTACATGATGGTAAATACAAATGAGGGTATACATGATTATTAAACTTTGAGAAAGGTTAAGGAAATAACTTAATTTTATTCTTAAAATTTATTTGGTTCCCTAAATTTAAGTTCAACATTTTCTTTAGTTTTTCTTCTCTTTGTTAATTTTATTTTAAGAGCTCATTCAATATCTAATCAAGAATCGTCTTCTATAATCCAAGAGGCTATCTTGTAAATTTTGTTTCATGTATATATGTTTGTCATGTGTAATGTATATTTATGTAAATGTGTAAAATTGAATACTAACAAGAACAACAATGATTAAAACAAGAAATAAAACATTACTTTCATGGGATTATGGCTTACATCAAGAATCTTCCATTTATCTCTAATTATTTGTAGTATTAGTAGAAATTAGAGGATATGGTTGAAGAGGTTTAGGATGAGAAGTCAACTGAACTATAAATAATAGATGTAAAATTATGTAGAGGTATTATCTTAGCTTTCAGTTTGTTATGGGTGGGGTACAATAGTGTAAAAATTATATAATTTTATTTAGAGGGATACACAAATGACCATATCTAGAGTGGAGGTTTTTGAGGTTATTCAGAATAGGTATGATGTTGATAATTGGTAGCTAGAATGAGCATAAATATGACAAGAATCTTTAGAGGTTTAGGGTTAAAGGAGCGATATTATAAAACTTTTGAATAAGAAGGGGATGGTAGACTAGAAAAGGAGCACTCAAATTATTTAATTTTTTTTTATTATTTGATTTTTACTTGTATTGAGAAGCAAGTCAAAAGAACACTTGCTTGTAGATCAAGTGTCAACCTTACCAAGTATAGGAGGTTAGTGCCACCTAGGTATGATTTGAGAAGGGCATAGAGATGGTTCCATCACGTTTTAGATTTTCTAATCTTTACTTTGTGTGTAGAAGGAGAAGTTAAAGTGGGTTTAGCGGGTGTAGGATTAGTTCATTTGGTAGGTGGTAGAGGAGATTTCATATTTAGTGAAATATGAAAGAAAATGATTTTTTTTTTAAGGATAGGGGGAAGTAATTTCTTAAGGATATAAGATTGCTATAGGTGAAAGAGAATATGAGTATGGGGTTTAGGTGGGGAAAAAGGACTAGGCCAAAAATAGTGTAAAGAAACGTGATCCAATGTGAAAAGTGGTTGATATGAGTGATGATGTATGATGGGGACCTACTCATTATGTGGAGGTTTGAATTTTGAATGTTAAGTCACACTTTTATAAAAGACTTGATAAATATTGATATTTTAAATTGAATCACTAGAAAGTGATATATATGTTTTGAATTTTGAATAAAGTAATGTCATGAATTGTAGATTTTCTAATGCATTTTAACTTTACATTTCTTTAAAAAAATCAATTTGAATTTTGTTATAAAATTGATAGAATAATTTAGTTGTTTGTAAAAAATTTAAAAGTGAGGTTAACTGGGATGCTACTCTTTGCATAATAATTGTTTTCACATTCACTTTTATATTTATATCTCAAAATTTTAGTGCATCTATTTTTTTCTCTCTCATTTTCATAAATATTATTTTTAAATAAATCATTAAATTTGAACAAAGTGAAAACAAAATTATTTTGATGGATGTAACTTTTTCTCTTAAGTAATTATTTAAAATGGAAAAAAATGATATCATCTCAAGTCTCCTCTCTAGTGCAACATTTAAAACAAATAGATTTTAGTAATTTATCTTGAAAATAGAATGAACCTTATATTTGTATATTGATGATGTAATTTTAATTAAGAATAAAAGAAAAAATGTAAATATTAGCGTGCGTATATATATATATATATATATATATATATATATATATATATATATATTATATATATATATTTTTTAAAATATTATTTATGTCACAAAGCTAATTGATGGAGCTCCGAAAAAAGTTCTTCTTCAAAGGTAATTTTTTTAAGAAAATTGTTGAACAATCACATGGCGGTTTGTATGCAGAGAACAGAAGACCAAAATCTTTACAAAGTAATCACATGATAGAATATATGCTAAAGCGGTCAGGTCAAAAACTTTGAAAATTTCTCGAAACAATAGAGAATGATTTCTAGGATAGAGAAATTGTTCTGTGCTACCAAATCCAAGAGTGTTTTATAATAATGTCCTAGGGTCCATCTGTAGACAAATAAGACTTGAAGATCATAAAAGCTGGTCACCACTTTCAGATACAATGCAAAGACAACTTACCTTTAAACAAAGATAAAAGAATGGAGGTTTAACTAGGTGTCCTCCATCTATTTTCCAATCATCAAACCCTCTTAAATAGATTTGGCAATTAAATTCTAGTCTCTATAGAACAAGTAGTACTTTCAGAAGTAAATGTTTCAAATAAGAAAAATGGGCTTTCTTTGATGCAGATCCAAGCTACTATTTCAGATGAGTTAATCTTCTCTCATGTTTAGGATCTTTAACAAATAGCCATTATTGGTAATGTTTGGAACTTTATTCTATCTAGAGAAAATCTTTCGGGTTAATAATAACTGGGAAAAGGTCAAGAATTTGGATAAAAGTTTATTTGTAGCTATTTTAAAATTTTAGACGGCTAGAGATAATATTTTTAAAAACAATGCCTAGTTTTTTCATGGTTCGAGTGTCTGTTTACGACCTTGGGAACCAAAATTTAGTCAATTTAACCAATATAACAAGTTAATTCCTTTCTCAGTTTAGTTGAATCAATTACCTCTGAAATGTCATGATCTCAAATCTTGGAGATTTTTGAGAATCGCTTTGGTTGCTTTCAGCTTCATGATATGGAGTACATGGAAAGCCTAGAAAAGCACGTTTGTCTATGCTGTGAAACCCTTCCCCAAATAATTTTCTATTTCGAAAGCTATTGGTATTTCGGAGTAGGAAATTTGTATTGAGGGACAATATCCTTTATGTTTTGTTTGTCATTCTTATGCTCAACTTTCAAACCAATATAATCAAACTTTTATTTAAACTTCTTTGAACTGCAAGGATCCGAAGAACTAACCTTTTAGTATTAAAAATGCTTTCATTTCAAAAAATCCATCTCAAAATACCTAATATAGGACTTTCAAAAACTCTAGCCTATCTTCATCCTGATCAAGGGGCTCTTCAAATTTCAAAAGATCTAAATATGTGTTAGGCCCAGCAAAGGCAGAATAGAAAACACATTTTATTGTATATTACATTGAAGAACTGTTTACCTATTTTATTTATAGGTAGAAGATAGTTTAACTTCCTGTCAACTAACTGAACTGAATTTAGTTTATAGCATTTACAAATAAATTAACCCATGAGGATTAACACATTAACATTCTGCAAGAACCCAGTAATGCAGATAGTCCACACATTTGAAATCTCGTAACAGAGTAATCCTATTTTCTCCATATTATCTTTTTAAGCCTTCAACAAGTGAGAATGAATATCAGCCTTTAAATGAAGATCAAATCACAAATTCATAAAAGAATTCTCTCAAATATATTCAAGCAAATTCTGAAGATGTATGCATGAATATTAGTTCTCTCATTCATAAAGAAAGTGATCCATGAAATAACTGTAGTTCTTAGGAAAATATATGTAAAGATCATGTTTCAAATAGCCCAAATATCATCTCCAAAATGGAAAACTATATTCCCAATAATTTTTAGACGATACGGTGAATGAAATGATCCAAAATTTGGGATCAGATTTATCAGAGGAAATGGCTAATTATAAAATTCTTGAGTAGAATGTTTATGATTATACCCAAATTTTGTCTACGTCCCAATAAAAAAAAATAGATAAAGTAGATTTATCTATTCTTCCATTAAAAAGTGGAAGAAAATATAGAAGAAAAACTCCATAAAGAAATAAGAGGCAAGGACTCGATATATTCTTCAAAAATGTCTAAGACTAACAAGACCATGTTGCTCTCCTTGATCCCAATGAAAACCATTTCGTGGAATTCTAGGGATATTAATGTTCTTAGTAAAAAATGTTTAATAAAATATCAAAATGAATCAAGTGGTTTAACATTGTTTCTCTTCGAGAAATAAAGTTATCAGATGCTGATAATTTTGATTTTTTTTTTCCTAAATGGTCAAGATGGAATGTTTCTTTCTATTAGATTCTATGTAGCACCTTATATGAGCAATTAAGTGCATACCTTTGAGATTAGATTCTCTTCTACCTAAAATCTTTTTTAAGGAGCAAGGGGGATTTATTGCAAATAAATTAACTGTAGAAGGAGCTCTAGTTTCTCATGAAGTATTACATTCAATCCACCAAAATAAGCTTCAAGCTACGATTATAAAATTAAATAGATGAAAGCCTATGAAATATTTAGTTGGGAAATTCATTTTCCAGTTCTTCTCAAGTTTGGTTTCTCACAAAAGTGGCACAAATACATTTTATATTTTATCTTTGGAGCCAAAATTTTTAGTCTTGATAAATGATTTTTTTATTAATTTTTTTTTTCTAATCTCTCCAAGGAGTTCAGAAAGGGGACCTTCTTACTGTTTTTTTTAATTCTGGTGATAGAATCTTTCAGAAGATAAATATAAGCCCAAAATTAGGGTAAGAAGTGGAAAGGGATCACTATTCGAAAACTTCAAATTACTATAACTCATGCATTATTTTCTAATGATACTCTATTGTATGGCTTTCCTTTTATTTCTAAAGAAAGATGAATCAAGAATAGTCACAAGCCTTTGTGTGCAGCGTTTGACCAAGCTATTAATATGGATTTTTTTCAAGATGTAGGTTATTATTTGAAGAGCAATAAAAATTGGTCACAAAGATGATGGAAATGATATTGATCATACATAGGAATAGAAAGGAAAATATTATGGTCAATGCTCAATTGAGAAGGGATGAATCCACAAAGTCTCTATTGTATGTCATTTTCATATTACAAGTTGATTTGGTGGTGAGGCAAGAGAATAGTGAAAAAAGGATCTAAATACTCAAACTTTCATTTACGAACTGATTCAAGTGTGTAAAGGAAATGTTTTACTATAGAAATAGGTTGCACCTATGTAAAAATTCAACCCTTGAGTTTAAATGTTGGAAGAACTTCTTGCTTGTCTAGTAGGTGGAGACTTTGGAATGCTAAATTTTTTTGTAACAAAATGCATGGTATGCCAAATAAATCAACGGGATATAGTTAAAATTCTAAGTCTTCTATAATCTTTTATCTAGTCCAAATAAAAAATAAGAGGAGATATATATGGATTTCATCACTGAACCAAATTTGAACAGAAAATGCCATCATGATAGGTGGTTAATAATCAATTTTTTCTTATAGTATTATAGATAATTTACAACTCTTTACAACGATTAAAAGATCTAATCGTAGATAAAGTCATCGTGATCTTACGTAAGATTATTGTTTTGTATGTATGAAAGAACGGCGATTAAGAATGCATCTGAAAATGTTCTTGAAGGCAAGACAAAATGGCAGCGTGTTTTCTAAGGATACTTTACTAGAAAATGCTAACATAATCAAATTTATTTAAATGTGATCTACAATCAAGTCTGATTTCGACCAGCCTAAGCAAAAACAATTGATTGTGTCCTTCCAAAAGAAAAGGACGCCGGCAGTATTGGAGAAAACTAATATAGGGTACAACTCTTCTGTTGACCTTAGTTATCTACAAAATGAGTGTCGCTCAACCAATGATTACAGTCATACACAGAACAAAAAGCCTGCAAACAGGTGAGAAGCAAAAGTATCACTGAGGCCAAAAGAGTATGAGCTGCCATGAACCAAATATGTATTTCTTTATGTAATCCTTCACAGCGACGCTCCATCTCTTGTGATAATACTTATTGACATCAGCTATGACTTGATCCAAATATTTAACTGAAGTTAATTTCACATATTTACCTATGCCGTTCCACATGCTTGCCACTTTTCCTCTGTGTCGATGATGCCGTTCATGAAATATGTGTAGCGAGTGAAAATCAGCGCACCAGGCGCCACTGAAGCTTCGAACGCCGCCAGATTTCTGAGAATCACTTCTGTATTTGAATCCAGCCTCAGTTTGGGAAGGTAAAGTGTTGCAGTCCTCGTGTCGAAGCGAATTGTGGTGAGGTCTCCGTTGGTAGGAATGAATTTTACTCCTGCTGAGTATAAATCGGACACTGAAGGAATATCCAGTTCGTCGCGTGTAGGTGGAGTTTGCACAGAAGTGTATCCTCTTTCTTCATCAGTTTCATCTTTCTGTTGATTTGAAGGCTTCAGAAAAATGGAAACAAGATTCGTGAACAACTGTATCAGGCACTGCAGACACCTGCTTTTCAAGAGGTGCTGAGAGAGCACCGAGAGATGTCGGACAAGCCCAATGTTTAATGATGAGAGAGCATTCCATAGGGCTTTCAACGCCCTTTCAACAAAGGTTAAATCTGGCAAGGAGGCCTTCTCGTCCTCATTCTCCTTACTAAAGGCACTATCTATGGCTGCTGCAGGGACAATAGAGTAGTAGAGCACCTCCAGTACGTGACCCCTCTCTTTTATCAGTAACCGTGAACTATCCTGCATCTTGAACATAAATGGCGACCATTTTTCACAGACAAGACATAGCAGATTGCTGAGCTTTTCTTCCGCTTTGTCTTGAGAACCCAACTGCATCTCCAGCAGCTTCTGCAGGAGGAACAAAGGTAACTGATTCTCGAGCATCACCAGATCTCTCATAATTTCATTGTGGGTTGCGCTGCTGCCTGATGGATCTAAAATTCCGCTCAGTGGCTTCACCTGGAAAGACACTTGTGAAGAAACCTGGTACGCATTTTGGACGTCGAACTGCAAGGACTCCAGCAAGAAGGAGGCATCCAAAGCCATTAGACATGTCAGGGCTTCCTCCTTGTAGTCCAGACATTTCTGATAGCAGCTCCTGATTTTCACGTCGTACTTCTTCACCTCTTCTACTACAGATTCAAATTTACAGTCACCACTTATGCTCTTCTGAAATCTTCGCGCAGCAGCAAATTTGTATCTCTCCATTCCTAACAATTTGGAAATCCAGTGGTGATATGGTCCTATGGAGACGCACTGGGGAATGTATACCTCTGGCTTCACTGCCAACAGCTCCTTGGGCACACCAAAAATGGATACACAATTCTCCGTTTCTTGATGTGAACGACCCAACGATCTTGATCCACCTTTAGTTCATCTCTGTTGTTTGATTCCATGATTCCGAGTGTGAGTGCACAAGGAATGAAAGGTTGTAAAAAAAAAATACAGATGAGAATTAGATATTCGAAGGCTCAAATATGGTAAGGCTGCAGCTCAGGGTCATATATGTAGTTGGGCTAGTCACCAGAGGACAAAGCCTTCATAATTTTGCAGAAATTCTACAGTGCGAACGAAGATTTTCAATTTTCTATGACAATAATTTCTATACCTGCGTCTCCGCATGCTAAATTAGTTCAAAAGAGGACTCATTCAATGTATGTTTAGCTTCTTGCTTTCACATGTTTCTTGTACAGTGGGGCATAACAGCAACTACATCAGTTTAACCGTCCTACGAGAAGGCCCGAAGTACTTACTAAACGAACATTTAATAACAACTTGGAAATTTAAAAAGTTTTAGTTTATTGTTTAAAGCGAGGAGTCTTAAGAGTCGACTATTTCAACAAATTTGTTTTTTCAAGGTTGGAGTTCCGTGGAGGGGATTTAAAAAAAATATTTTAATGGTTGTTCAAAAATTTTAGGAGTTTTTATAAACATGTTTCTTATGGATTTTAATAATAGATAAGCTTTAAATTTAAAGTTTCAAAATTTGAAGAAGCTGATAGTCTTATGATTTTCATTTAACAAAGAGCAATGATAAATCTGCAATTATTTATAAATGTAAAAAAATATTAATAAAATTTTAAGTATTATATATGAATGACATTGAAAATAAAATTTTAGAAGTTTTCAATGAAAATTTCATCCTCACTCCACAAACTTCTTATTAAATTTAAAATTAAAAAGAAAAATAGAAACCTCTTCTCCCTATACAAAATTGTTATAAATCACTTATTTCTTCCATAAAACCCTTACTCTACAAAAGTATTCAATAAATGAAACATGATACAAATAGAGAACCTATCTATCATGCAATGGCTTCTAGATGTTTCTAGGTATAAAAACATCACCCTTATACATTGTAAGGATAATCAAATGATAGTTGGAACAAAATTAATGTAGACACAAAACAAAAAAAACAGACCGCATACAACAGATATACTCTCGTCCCTTCTACACTAAAGAAATAAATGCTAGAAAGTGAAGAAAATCCCCCAATAAAATCTTTTTGATATTGTTTTGCAATCATTGTAATATTCAGATCGCAAGTGAGTAATCATGCAAACAAGGTCATACAGGGGTTGAATATTTGAATTTATTATAATCTAAAGAACGTTTTTCATAATTGACACATCATAGGTCATACTTTGACACATGGCTAGCCTATTCTTGCCTTGCTAAATTTGTGGAGCACACTACAAATGTACCATTCATCCTACCTTTGCAATAGATTTATTTAACGAATTAACCATTTTGTGAGGTAATTGAGTCTGATCAAGTTTGCTTTTCAAATTTTGATTTGTAATTATGGATATGTAAAATAGAGAAACAAAATATATCTCCAAAAAAATAGATAGATGAAATTAGTTAAGTTTATTCTATTTTCAATTTTTTTAATATGAAAATTAGATTGCAAATGTCATCTAATCTAATATGAAAAATATAATTATAAAATAAACTAAATATATCTCAAAACTAATTATTATCTATGTAAAATTTAAAAATCAAATTAATTAAAAACTAAATTAAATATTAAATTATTCATTGATAGCAGAAAAAAAAGGTGTTGAACTTTTTTCTCGTCTACCATTTTTAATGTTGATGTTATCCAAAGAATATGATTTTTAAGGCAATTCTTAACTCCAAAATCACTGACTTTGGAATAGGCAAGGGATGACGTAGCCGTGTGCCAAAGTATGACGTTACAGCTTTACCCAAAACAAATTATCACTATTTATGGTTTGAAATAAAACTCAGAATCAACAAATCAGAATGGAACACCCGAATGGATATTAACGACTTAGTTTTCCAGAGTAGACCTAACGAGAGAATTTTTGTACGCATCTGTCATTAATATACTTTTCATACTTACAATTTATTAACTGATCTTTGATGGTTTAAACTTGCTATTAGTTTAGCCATTTCTATATTTTGAAGAATATTAGCAAATGTAGA
Source organism: Sequoia sempervirens (assembly GCA_007258455.2). Classification (NCBI taxonomy): domain Eukaryota; kingdom Viridiplantae; phylum Streptophyta; class Pinopsida; order Cupressales; family Cupressaceae; genus Sequoia; species Sequoia sempervirens. The sequence continues at coordinate 64,993 of VDFB02330957.1, read as the reverse complement.
TCCTCTCCTTGCACATAATCTAATCCACAACCTTTTATTTTTCTTTTAATTAGGATTTTTTTAGCTTTTTCAATTGATTAATATATATATATATAATCCACAACCTTTTATTTTTCTTTTAATTAGGATTTTTTTAGCTTTTTCAATTGATTAATATATATATATATATATATATATATATAATCTACTTTTACAAATATTATATTAAGCATTATTTATTATTACGTTTTCAATTTTTTAATTATTTTGAAAGAAAAGATCAATAGTCACTCACTATCAATGACGTTTGATACTTTATTTTCTATTTAAATTAAATTCAAATATTACATTTTAACAACACATAAAATAGGTGCCCCTCAAACTAGCTTATTGGTCTTTCATTATTAAATATCTATTTTGTAGAATGCTCAAATATGTAATACATGTAACTAAGTATGTAAAACTAAATTATATTCACTAATATTTATCCCCATACACATTTTTATACTTGAATATAATGATACATAAATCAAACATGTAATCCAAAACCTTCTACATTAGGAAATTAGACAACATAATGCAGGTTAATAATTGTTTTGCACCACACTTATAAAATATTTATGCTCCAGTATATTATTAGATAGCACAATATATAAAACTATGAAAATATTGTAACAAAAGCACAAAGGCCTACAAATAAATTCATATAATTACATACATGGAATACCTACATCATAATCATTGGATAACATCAACATGAAAAATGGTAGACGAGATAGAATCTCATCTCAGCTAATGAAGGAGTGCTCAACTCTTGTTATCATAAAATATAATAGAAGAGAATGAAAAATAATAAACAAAAAGATTAAGGTCTTCTATTACTCATTCAATACTTTAATAATACATACATAATTCTATAAAAACTAAATTACAACAATTTTTTTTTCTTTTGAACATGACATAAGTGGTTGGTTGTAAGGGATATATGAAAACTCTCATAAGACTGAAAAAGACTAGCCAATCGCATATATAGACCCAACACAATATTATTTTGAAAAGAAGAATGTGAGAAAATAAAATGACATTAAATCAAACATGTAAGAACTAAAAGAAGATCCTAAGGTCTAATTCTTCTTAAGGATTTTTCCCCCATAATTACCACAATTTTAGTTTCATTTTTTAAGAAAGAAACAACATTTTCTACCATAATTGAATCAGTCCTTAAATATGTGGTTCATTGCCACCAATTTTACATTGGATAAAATTATTTCTTGGGGTAGAATAAAAAATTTAAAGTAGATTGCACTTAAAAAACAAAACCATATTCATGCTTTGACTTTAAATCCATCGGAGGGTTTCTTGTATAGTTCTAACATCAAAAATAACCATTAAAACTCATTTATTACAAAGAAAACATGTACTACTCTTTAAAGAAGATTTTTTTTTTAAAATTGCAAGTCACAAAATCAAAGTAAACGAAAATTCAATCATTTCTTGAAATTAAATATGTTTATTTACTATTGGTTTTCATAATTAATTATTAAATCATGTAATTGTGACTTTTATAACATAAATTATACTAAAATCACAATCTCAAATTCAAAAATAATTTCACTTTTATCATTATAAGAAAGAACAACTAAACGATGCTATAAAATATATGAATTTCCTTTTGGGCATATGTCATTGTCTTCATCATTATGCAAATTGAAGCAAATAAATTTACGGTTGAAAATAGTGTCCAAGATTTTAATATCTGAATAATGTTGTCCTGGCCTTCTAACTCTGAATCTTACAAATAGCAAGCATTTAAAGGAGGTCAAGACTCTACTAGGAACACTAAAGTTCAAAAAGGTGGAATACTATAAAATACTGAGAAACATGAAGGGATATTCATGGTTTGTTAAACCTTCAAACACTGAAGATAGAACACTCTCTAGAGCTAGGTTCCATTCCAAGTTTCACAAAATTATGTTCTCTACGAAAAATTGAGTTGAAAGAGAACCACAAACTTTCAAAGATGGGAAGTTTACAACAATTCGGATCATTAGAGGAACTATTGATAAGTTACTTTTTAGAGCTGTATTACCTATCAAGTTTGTAATACAAGTTTTGCAGACTTAATTCTCTGAGAGTAAGAGTATTTGAATTGAAAATTAGTACCAAAGTAGAGAAGATAGAAGGTTTAAAACACTGCAAATCATTGGAGGAGCTGGTGATAGAATACTTGCCTAAAATCAGTGACCTTCGCTTGTCCCCCATAACATACTTGCCTTTCCTTTCAAAAGATCAAACTGATTGTAGAATGGCTAAAAGCATCTATATCGAAGTTAAAATATCCTTTATTTCTACTAGTATAGTAAACTAAGACTTTCTTGTAATGATGAGCAAATTAAGAATACAAGAACAAGTTTTTGAGAATACACATGCCATTTCCTTTTCTCCATAGAGGACAGGTGGATTTTTAATGTCCATTATTAATGTAAGAATTCATACTTCTGTGTATATTCCTTTATTCTCAAATTCTCTTCACTACTTAATTTTTTACCCATCGTTCAGTGACCTTCGCTTGTCCCCCATAACATAATTATATTTTCTTGGTTCTCCTCCCCCTCAACCCTGGTTGGCTAAAGTTTAACTTTGATAGCTCTAACCCTAGTCAAGCAAGTGGGTGTGAAGTTATCTGATCATAAAGGAAATTTAATATTGGCTTATAGAGTCAACTTGGGAATTTAGTCATCTACCTTTGTTGAGGTGGTAGTGGCTTTCCACGACACACAAATTGTGACACAGGCTAGGTGACAAGGGAGCAAACTCAAGACACAGAACAATACTCACAAAATAGAGAATAATATTTTATTCAAAAATATGGAACTATTACATGCAAAGGATCTCAAATCCTTGAGCTCTAAGATATATGCAAGCTACAAAAGTTTTAGGAAAAATTATAGAATTACAGAAAAATCCCCTTTTCACAGCATGCGAACTCTTTCCCCAAAAGGTTATCCAAAAATTAGAAACTAGCACATAAATAGCCCTTTTTTGGTTTGGAGCCAAAGAAAACATTCAAGATATGAGTTTTGGTGGTTTGGCACGAAAATTATAATTTGAAATTCAAATTTAATTTCACATTCAAAAATTAGTACATTTCTAAAATATGCACCAACTTTTGGAAGCCATAACTTTTCATCTGACCGTCGAATCTTCAATGATAATACCTTTTCGGAAAACTCTCGAAAAGATTATTTTCCACAAATTAGGCCTATGGCTAACTACTTTGGGATTTCCGCAAATTTTCAGGCCCATCCAGAATTATTTAGTGCCTCAAACTGGACTCAGAAGGTTTTTCAGGGCAAAAAGCAGAAACTAGAACTTGAATAACTTTCAAATTGTGAGTGATCTTGACTTGATTCTTTCGCCAAAGTGCTTATTTTTCCATCCTAAACCTTCCCATAAATTTTTGTCTTCCCATGCCTTCAAATTCACACCTGCTAAAAATAGTAGTTGAGAGGGAAAAGTAGAAAAGCAGTTTTGAAAGTTGGAAACTCTTATTCAATGAAAAGGTTATCCAGAAATGCAAAAACATCTACAAAAAGAAAACAACACGAATAAAAATGGAAAGCATCTTTTTGGGTGACGAAGATTTCCCTCACACCACTGGATGCTCCTACATCACTAGGTTGTCCAGCTTAATCCTTAAGGGAGATTCTCAAAACACGATTCTAATGCAAGAGCATCTAGTGGTGTAGGGAAATCTTGCATCACTCGAAAAGGAATATTTTTCCTTATTTTTCTTTAGTTTTTTTGAGTCCCATGATGGAACTTAAGGGGTGTAAGATAGTTAGAAGTCAGAAAATGGTGAAAAGCAATCAGTTAATATTTTTAGCAAGTCAACCTAAAAGAGCTCGTATGGACCTAAAAATTTACCCCAAGGAGTGAAACGAAAAAAAATATTCGATGGTGGAGGAATCATTTGAATACTCTATACGGTTTGGGAGATATTAAAGTTTTTCATCTTGAGAACTTTCTCCAATATAGCTTCAAATTCAAATTTGAAAATATTAGAAGCCTTGAAATAACTCAAAAAGTGAATGAAATGATCTACAATGGTTTCAACATTGTAGATCTCTTTGAGAGCTTTCTAATGATATATTCTAATAGAAAATCAGACACCTGGATAAATAATTATGGGCTCGAGAAGCTGTCCCACTAAAAAGTGAATTTCCTTAAAATATCTTCCTAGGCAAGAAATCAAACAATGGGACTTTTGGTGCCAAACAAAAGAGAATGTTACACTTTCTAGAATATTCTAGGGTGGTTATTGGGTAAAATAAAAAGGGTAAGTGGGGGTTGTAGAAGATGGATCTATTACTACAGATTGTGGCTCCAATATTAATAGATTTTCTTTGAGAGTTGATTTTGTTGTAAGCCCATGAGGCTTTAGCCTTGTAATTTTTGAATCTATAATTTCACTTTTGGAAAGATAATTGAAAGTGGGTTGTTTTCTATCTTTCATTTTCTATGTTGTTATTTGTTATTGTTTTTTATGTGGGGTTTGGCCAGTATATCCCTCATCAAGTTGTATCAGAGCGAATTTTCTTGAGTGTGTAAATAGATCACTGAATGTGAGGCAGTTTTTTTTAGGACTTATCGTTGTGGATTTCTAAGAATAGTGATGAGAATGTCTCTGTGAAGAAATCGTGCTAGTGAAAGAAATGCTATTGTACCAAAAGAGGGCTTTAAATCCCTACAAAGAAAAGTTCAAGTACTACAAGAGGAATTGCATCAAGGCTTTAAGCCAAGAAGAGGAGATGGATGTGAATATGAAGCTAAAAATGAGTTACAATTTGAAGAAGAACATGATGTAGTACATCTAGAGCAAGTCAGATTCTTTAAGGCCATCTCTAAGATTGGGAAAAGGACAAAGATCGATGTTTCTACATTTTCAAGAAATCTTAACCCAAAAGAGTTGATTGATTGAATCAACGACATGGAGGAATACTTTGAGTACGAGGAGCTAGAAGATACTAAGAGGGTCAATTTTGAAAATATCAAGCTAAAGGGTCATGCAAATATTTTGTGGAAAGAAGTAAAACTAGAAAGAAATTGAAGAGGAAAATAGAAAATAACTAGATGGGACCGAATGGTGGATAAATTAAAAAGACAGTTCATTCTTATGGACTATGAGCTAGATTTGTTGAATAAGATGCAAGGTTTGAAATGAGCAAGAAAATATGTCAAGGAGTATATAAAAGAATTCTACCGTATCCTAATTAGAACATGTCATTCTAAGGCCAACAAGGAAATATTTGGTTGTTGCATAAATGGGTTGAAGTTGGGTATTCAAGAAGAGTTGGGTCATGTAAGAATGTGTACCATTGAAGATGCATATCAGTTTTTTTTTAAGGGAGAAGAAAAGTCGAATAGAAGGTTTGAAAGCAAGCAATGAGGTGGGGGTCATGGTGGAAAGACTAGTGGATAGTCATATGGACGTTGAAATGAAGATCAAAAGAAGGTTGAAGGATCTAGTAGAAACCACAACCAGAAAGGAGATAACACATACCATCCTCGTGATCAAAATAATGAAGACCAAAGAGGAAGAGAAAGCTCTCAACGAGGACCCCTGAAGAGGAGGATTTCATGGAACCTGTTTTGGTGAAGGTGTAAAATCATGGTGAAATCTTGTATACCTCCCGATAAAAATATTAATTTTAGTGGTGAATTTTTTCATTTTTTGTTGAAAAAAAAATCCATTAGCGAATCTTTTTTAATCGCGAGAATTCTATGGAAAATCCTAGCAAAATACTATTTTTTTAAAACCACTAAAATTTTTCCATTGGCGATTGAAATCTATTTTCAAACCAATAAAATATTTCAATTGGTGAATTAAACCTATTTTCAAACAAGAAAAAATAATTTTGTTAGTTATTAAAACTTTTTTCAAACTAAAAAATAAAATTCATTAGTGAATTAAACCTATTTTCAAATGATTAAGAAAAAAACATTGGTAAATTAAACATAATATCAAACTAATAAAAAAAATGTAGTGGTGGCTTGTTAAGGGGCTTGGTTGGGTTAATCTAACTAAAATTTCTATAGAAGTGGAAAAATGGGAGAAACCAGATGAAGGTTGGTGGAAGGTAAAATTTGATGGACCTTCAAAACTCAAAAGGAAAACTGGGTCCATCCAGAGCTGGTAGTATTGTTCGTGATTGTAATGGGAATGTGCTAGCCATAAGAGCAATGGGATTGAAGGAGGGAACCTTTAATGTAGCAATAGTTGCAAAAGCCTTAATGGAAATTAAGATAGCCAAAAGGTTAGGGGGATCAAAGATACATCTGGAGGGTGATTCTTTAATAATAATTCAATCAATTACAAAAGGAGGAATCGATGCTTGGAATTTGCAGGGAGTGATTAGGAAAATTACTGAAGAATTAACCCTTTTTATAGACTTTAAGGTCAGTCATATAAGGAGAACTGGGAATGTGGAGGCAGACATCCTCTCAAAATGGGCATAGTTATCCTTTGCAGAGGTGGATGTTTTAAGATTTGAAGAATTTAGTGGCATTAATTTGGAGGAATTTTATTCGATGCATTTAATGCAAGAATAAATGATTGTTTAGTAAGCAAAGGAGGTGTGGAAGCTCTTGTAAGAAGTGAAGCATTGATGAAGGTTTTTTGTCAGTGCTAGATGTATGTTCAGGAATTAGCATTAATGGAGATGGCTAGAAAATTGAGATGATGGCTACATCCACTTTCATGGATTATCTCTTTTATTAATTCTCAATTGAATTACATTTTCAACCAGTAGCTATATTTATAAAAATATTCTGAACTCCAATAATTGGAAAAATCCATCAAAATAAACAACTTCTAAATTATCAAACACATGCTAATTAGAAGTCATTACAAGGAAGGAAACTATTTCGAATCTATGAGAAAAACTTGCTAGTTTGGGCTTCACCCAACCCAACATTAAAGACACACATCTCATGTAGCCAGTCGACAGTGGGTGGTTGTATAGAAGCTAGTGAACCAGAGAAACAATGGAGACCAGTTTCACCTTGACATCATGAAGGAAGTTGGACCCTTTCATTGGAAAAGTGCTTGTGAAGTGGCTACATGGTTTATTTCTCTTCAAGGATGTGTAAGTGGTGAAAGTAATTCAATTTATTTTGGGTAATGGCTTTGAAAAATTAAAGCACATATAAAGGACCAATATGGATATTTATTCATTGGTCATGGCTTGGGGTCTAGAATTAGGAGAGTCGGTGGATGTAGTGAGGAAAGTCATGAAAACTCTAGTTCACAAATATTTTTTAGAGGATATGGAAGGCATTCTAGAATAGGGAATCCAAAAGAGTGGGGCTTGTTAAGGTTAAAGGCATGGATGGTGGAGGCTCGAAGCTCGTGGATTTAAATAATCTCTTTATCAAGTGGCTAGAAGGACACACCAAAGCTCTGTGGCGAGAAGGTATGTACAATGGGTGGCAAGCACTCAAAATTTTCATTGAGCTAATGGAGGTCGAGGAGGTCATAGAGAATCTCAAAGACATTTCCAGAGCAGAGATGCAAGGAAAGATGGGTCTGCGTCCAAGGAAGAAGATGAAGCCGTTAATGGAGATAGTGTCGTTGGAGATGGGTAATTCATCAAAGATGTTTGAGTAGTACAAGTTTTAAAAAAAAAAGATTACTGTACTAAATCTTGTCTATGATTTTTTTTTTGGGTTATGCTTGGATTTGCATTGTAATTGTAAAACACCTCGGGGCACAAATAATGGTTGGAATGGTAGATTTCATGCAACTGTGATCAGGAATAATTTGATAGATTGGAAACTGTGTTGGTTAATCAACTTTTTCAGTAGTTGATGGATGAAGATAACTATGAAGTATATGTAATTTTTTCTTTATATTTAATAAAAAATATGAAGTATATATAACTTTTTCTTTATATTTATAAAATAAACTATTATCACCAATAAAAAAAAAATTTAGTGGTGAAGTGTCAATGTAAATCAATCTAACCATGACCGTTTGATGAATTTTCAATCTAACTTTGATAATCAAGGGCCGAGAGGTAATAATTTTCCAAAATCCTCACATACCGATCTTAATTACCCATCAATCCTCCAGTCATGTCCACTTACTAAAATATTCCTGTGCTCTTCACTTCATAAATGCACCATCCTTGCCACCTTTCCTATCTTAATTCACCAAAGTCGAGGTTTTGGTGTTTTTCCTAACCTTAGTTGCAAGTCTTTCTTGGTCATCTTTGTACTCGGTGGGTCATAGGTTTTGAAAACTTTGAAACTTCAGACTTCGGTTCTAAGGTTCCAATTTTCGGTGACCATGCGACATTATGGATCACAACCATTTGATGAATTTTCAATGGACGACTATAGTTGCATTCTAGAAGTATATCTCTCAAGCACTAGATTTGTGACTTGAAACCTCCAGAATTACACTAGAATTGTTAGATGCTGACACATGGGGAGGTCAAGGCTCATCATCATGGTAATGAACATGATGTGTTGGATTTTGGTGATGAGTGATAGAAGGACTTAGAGGAAGAAATAGGCGTGTACAAAAAAGTTTTTCTTAAAAGAGGGACCACCTACGAAGAACATAGGACCAAGGCTTAAAAACTTAACAACGTTTTACAAAAAGGATGTAAAGGAAAATCAATATAACCATGACCTTTCAATGAATTTTTGATGGACGACTATGGTTGCATTCTAGAACTAAATCTCTGAAGCAGTAAACTTGCAAATTGAAACCTTTAGAATAACACTAGAACGATTAGATGTGGACACGTGGTGAGATCAAAGCTCATTTCTCTCTTTTCAATACTTCAATGTATTACATTTCATTTAATTGAAATTCTCAATCTCTTGAATATTCGAAGCGATTGATTGGATAGCTCATAGCTTTCATGAAACAAGATTTGTAATGATTTCATATTGTTTGAGTGGCACTGGTAGTGTTGACTGGAATCTAGTGATTTTGATAGCTTTTCATATTGAGGTACAATTTGCATGTAGGATGTTAATAAAATTTCGCATTTTAATTATACATGTAAGGCTTAAGATACATGAATCGACTAAGTTGGTTTTTAAGTTTGCGCGAATCAGGCTGGTAGCGGCACTAGTGGCCCATTAATTATTAAGTAGGGTTAGTGATAATGGATAGTATCGTAAGGGTTTTCATTTTTTTGCATTTATAAGGATTAAGGAAAAAGAAGTTGTGGTATTATTGGGGATACTCTAAATTCTTCTTCCTACAGTTATGCAGTTACAGAGTAAAAGACCAATTTCCTTCAAGTTTAGAATCGGTGGAATCGGAAAGAAGTTGATTTGGTTCACTTGACTTCTTCGACGGGTTTTGAACTAGGATGAGGAGCTCTAATGGAAATAAGTGCTATCCTAATGCATGGAGGTTGTGGGTAGAAGATGGGTGTAATTTTACTACCCCTCATCTTCTACATGACTCTTGTTCTCAAAGGGGATAAGCACATTTTATATCTTCACAACTCCCATTTCCCTAGCATGGTTTTCCAAGTGAGTTCCTTGCATTTATTTTTAGTGCCATATTTGTACTACATTCTCACCAGTAGAAGCTTTGGTATCATGCATTTATTTTTAGTGTCACATTTTTATTACGTTGTCACTGGTAGAAGCTTGGAAATTGGAATCAATTTGTAATCCATAGTCATGAGCAATAGCTTGGAATAAATTGTGTCTATGTAAAGTGACTTATGTTATTTATAAAAAATAGGAGCTTGTCTGCTCTACAACTACTCATCTTTAAAAAGATATGTAATAATGTGACATTGTAATTTAGTTGTAATAAAATAAATGGTTATGATGTGTTAGTCTTTGTTATAAATGTATAGTAAAGAGTTATTTTCTGAGTTCAGTGTCTATGAATCTATTCAAATCAGTGTTTGTTTCCTTTGAGGAATTAAGTATTATCTATTTATGAAATAATTGCATGCAGATTTAAAAGTAAAACATAAAGCAATACAAATGAAGAAAGAAAGTTGCCACCAAATTGAAAAAAAAACATTATAAACACTAAAAGTTGTCACTCTTGTTAGGGTTTGCCAAAATGTTATTGATTTCCAATTTTTCGTTGACCTTATCCCCCAATTCCTGGTATCAATATTCATTTTATTAAGTCCTTTGCAATGTTAAGTTACCGGCCCCTTGGCCTTGATGTCAATCCTAGCACATTAAAGTTTTAAAAAAAATTAAAACACATGTTTATTATTTATATCATAATTCATAAATTACTCAACCATTCAATGAACATTTGATGTATGGTTTTAGTTTCATTTCGGAGTGAAATGAAAAGAGCGCTAGTCTTTCAAACTTAAACCTCTAGAATTACCCTTTAACCGTTAGATTTGTAATGATCAATGATTTAGAATTTGCTACCAATGCAAAACTAAATGGCTAGTGAAACAAGATTTGTAATGATTTCATATCATTTGAACTTTGAGTGGCATTGGAAATTTTGACAATTGAAAGTTGTCACTTGTCAGCTTGAGGTACATTTTACATGTAGCGAGGCTATCAGAGTCTAGATGCCAATCAAATTAAACATTTAAATATATGTAAGGGTTAATTTACATTAATCAATTAAAATTTAAGTATGTTTTTTGGTTTGGATGAATCATGATTATGATTCATGAATCATGCTTATACCTAACCTACCTAACCTCACACATGACATGTGTGAGGTGTACACAAGGACCAGGCTGGTAGTGGCACTATTAGCGGCAACATTTCCCATAAATAAGGACAGTGAACACAATTGAAAATTGAAATAATTTGTTGAAGGCGATAGTCTTTACTATTGAGTGCAATGTTTGAATTATCATAAGGGTTTTCATTTTGTAGGGTTAATAAGGAATAGGACTTAGGAAGAAGATGATGTGGAATTATTGGGGATACTCTAAATTCTCGTACTTGTAGTTATGTAGTTACAAAGTAAAAGACCAATTTCCTCCAAGTTGAGAATGGGTGGAATTGGAAAGAAGTTGATTTGGGTCTCTAACTTCTCAGACAAGTTTTGAGCCAATATGAGGAGCTCTGATGGAGATAAGTGCTCTATCAGTGCATGGAAGCTACAAGTAGAAGATGGGAATAGTTTTATAACCCCTCATCTTTTGCATGACTCTAATTTTCAAAGGGGAGAAGTATATTTTGTATCTTCACAGCTCCCATTTCCTCAATTTTATTAGCCTTCCTTTCCCCATGCATTTATTTTCAGACACCATGGCTAATCCTAGAAGTCCCAAGCATTTATTTTTAGAGTGCATGGTTGACCCGACAAGTCCCATTTATTTTTAGACATAAGTGTATTACATTTACGTTTTCACCAATGATCTAGTAGAAGCTTGGCACTTGCACTTACATTTGTATTTGGGTATGTGAAGGATCATGATAGGCCAAAAAGTGGCAATATGATGGGTATGTGGCTGATGACTTCTTTTTTACCCAAAATTGATGAAACAAAAAGGATTTTTAAAGGAGATTCTCATATTTCCACCAATATTAATTATTCCTTACTTAGAATTTAATAATTAATTATTATTTATTTTCTATTTGAATTACGACTACAGTCTTGATTGATAGGCTGATTGAAAAACATCTATAGCTTTCAAATGGTATCACATTTTTTGAATCCAAAAAATGCATCACACTCTATTCTTCACATACTATAGGAGTAAAAAAAAAAATGAATTTCATAAATTTTTAACCAAGTTAAGGTGGTTAGACATACGAGTTTTATAGTTTTTAAAAGTTGTAATAAAAATTCATAATTAATTATTTACTTGGAAAAATTAAAAAAAATATGCATCACATTGGTACATGAGTCCTCTACTTATATTTAAAATCGTATAAAAAATAATTATCATTTTATTGTGGTTAAGTGATCAGACACACCTACTTTTATTTTCCCTTAAATTTAAGTACTACTGCATTGAAATTTCAAATTTTCACCAAATAGATTTTTTTTAAACAAACCTAGTAGTTTAGAAACTACATTCCATTTTCTATAGATTCTATTCTTACATATTTTTGAAATAATATAGATAACTTATTCAAATTTTTACGTCAAGTTGCCTAATTATGATTTTTCTAAATTTTTTGCCACTTAAGGGCCTATTTTTTCCATGATGATCCTGCACATACCCATTTGTACTATGTAATAATGTGACATTGTAATCCAGTTGTAATAAAATAAATGGTTGTGCTATTAATTTGACATTGTAATTCTTTTTATTAAGTCCTTTGCAACGTTAAGTGTTACTGTGCTATTAATGGTTGTGCTATTAATGTGACATTGTGATTCCTTTTATTAAGTCAATTGCAATTGCAATGTTAAGTGTTACTATGCTTAGTGCTATTAATAGTTGTGCTATTAATGTGATATTATAATTCATTTTATAAAGGCCTTGATGTCAATCTGAGAGCATTAATGATTAAAAATATCATAAATTACTCAACCATTCAATGAACATTTGATGGAATGTTGTAGACTCAAAATAAGGGAGCAAAGCAAGCTTAGTCACTAGTACTCCATTTTTTACAACCATGTGACATGTCACATTGTCACTAAGTTCTAAATTTTCATAGCTACCTGATTCCCTAACCTGGTTCACTTTGTTGAGTAACTTAAGTTTGTGCATACATGACCTTTAAGTTATGGTATGTTGATTTAGTGAGTGGGTCAGAGGTTTCAAAAACTTTGAAACTTCAAACTTTGGTTTTGAGGTTCCAAGTTTCAGTGACCACACGACATGATGAACTTATCATGCTTTTCAAAGGTGCCATCATCTAACATCTCATTGAATGCTATGTGTGGAATAAACTTGAGTTTTATTTTCAGGAATTTCCAAAAGCATGCAAGTTTAAAGGCTATCTTTTCAATGAATGAAATTAAATGCCGCATTTAAAACACATCCTATAAAAATAAATGGCATAAGTGGGTGGAAAAGTTTTACTTAGACATTTATCCTACATTCTCATTCTTTGCCAAGTCTAGTACTTCTCAAGTGCAAACATTCTTTTTACTCAGACTTTTAGCCTGCATTCTCATTCTTTTCCAAGGCTAGTACTTCTCATAATATCATTTGAAAAAATTTGTTCTGCATGAATTTGTTCTCATGCAAAGTGAATTTTGGTTCAACATAATGGATACGATGCTTAAACCTTTTTAAGTTAGACGAATTTTGGGTGTGCCTAGAGAGGGACAACAAGTTTGAGCTGGATATAAAACTCTTAGAAAGGGGGCTAGCTCAGGCTGGAGGGTTTCTAGAAGTTGTGTTGAGTGTGGACTTGATAAGTGCATGTGTGAGAAGGTACATTCTATAGAAATGGAAAATTAAAGCCACAGATTGAACTATAATTGCAGAAATTTCTCCTGAAGTTGTTTCCTGCACTTGGGGCTTCCAGAAAGGGAACCTGTAGAAGACATGTCTATCATAGTGGTAGGTGAATTTTTCAAGGTGAATAAGGACTGGTGTAAGAACTCCATGGCTAAACCCTGGTTGAAGTCTAAAAAGAAAGGTAAGTCACAACTACCGAGTAAACTTAAAGGATTACATTTTAAGGAAGAAATGGCAGATGTTATTTCTTTATTGCACTGTGTTGTTGGGAATGCACAAGTTGAGTTATTTAAGGATTGGATGTGCTGGTTTATCTTGATAGTCTGTTATGAGAACATTTTCATTGATTGAGCTGAAGTTATTTGCTTCTATTTGAATGAGCAATTAATTAATTTCCATAAGACTACTACTTTTGTATGTGTTCTTGCCTGATGTATGTTATAGGTAGTTAGAGGTCCTTTCGGCCTAGGTTGGAGCCGTAAGGAACTCCAACTCCTGATATGCATGTGTATAAAGGCTTTCCTCAGTTCAATAAACAATTTTGAATAGGTGTTTTTTTTCATGTTAATGATGCATTTTTAATGGAGGTCGTGAGGAAGCTAGATGGAAATCCATAAATTTTCCTTTCCCCTTAATCAATTTCTCTTGTACCAAAATTTGGGAGTTTTTTATATCCAATTTGATAAATTTTTCTATCTAAGAATAGGGCATTTTGAGAAATCCCCATTTAAATTACCTCAGTTTCCTAAAGATTTATTAATATTTCTAGAAGTTTGTCAAAAAATGGCCATGGTTAATATTAAGTATACGAACATGGGGAAATGAGGGTATGCCTTCCCATTGGAGACCCCTTCTTTTTTGTGCAAAACAAACTAGATGGGCAAAGGAGCTGAAGGAATTCTCAAGGAATATAACCTCCAAAATCTATCTGTGAGAGCTAATTTTGACAGTAAGGATTTTGTGAAGCATAATCTCTATGGAGGGAGCTTATATCAGCATCACCCATCTATTGAAGATTTCTAGGAAGATTGTGTCGATGAGAAGGAAATTTTGAGAAGAGATTATATGAGGCTAACACTAGAACAAATACAGGCTTTCCATCTATCATTTCACATTCCTAAAAATGTAGCTGAGGATTCAACAATTATAGATTCCACATATGAAAAATTTCCTCATAAATCCCACTCTAGGGTTGATTGGAGCCAAAGTGAAATTTTAGATATGAGGGTGTGTGCTACCTTAGTGCTCAAAAGAACCTAGGACTAGTTGGATGGGAAATGGTAGAAAGTTTTCAATCTTGTTCAAGATCATAAGTCATCATGAAAGAATCAATAGAGGTCTACGCAAGCATCTAGTGCAAGTGTATCATCAGGGAAACCCTCTGTGAGGTCCTCTAGTGAAAAGTCTTAGTTAGGAGGTAATAGTGATAGGCTAGAAGAAATAATAAATTTGAAGAGCATTTGTGAACAAGACAACATGCTTTCTCCTACCCCTAAGAACAAGACCAATCAAGGAAAAAATTGGTTGTAGATTCTGAAGCTATCTTTAAAAATATTGCTAAAGATAATATCTTTCCTCCTTTTTCTAAATTTCCCTCTCCTTCGCCTCCAGTTGATAGCCCACCTATCACTCCTAATGATTTTAAAGAAACTATTAGTGGAAATGAAGATTTTGGTCTGGTAGTGGCCTCCCTAGGATGGCTGAAAAAAGAAATGGAGAAGAAGAGAAAGCATATTCCTACAATGACAGTTGGAGTGGATACAGTTTCAAAGTTACTTCAAAGCTCTTCAGAAACCTAAGAAATCTAGGAGGATTTCAAGGATGGTGACTGATGCTAATTCTAGAAATCAAATGTTAAAAATTATTGAGCTTGTGAGGGATTTAAATGGAGATGAAATAACAGAGGTGGACTACACTGGAAGGTGATGTGTACCATGCCAATTATTTAGTCAATACCTTGATTAAAAGATTGAAAAAATAGAGGAAAGAAAATATAAAACTAGAATCTCAAGTCCTCACATTGAGTTTTATTTCTTCCATGGCCACTCCTCCTACATTTGATGAAGCCTCAAGTTCTCAGGTAGAGGGCATCGATGTGCTCACCATAGAGAAAATTAAAAAGAATTTGAGTTATTCCATAGCTACTTGTGAGGGGATCGATAAAATATCTCAAGAGGCTATCTTCTTTCTAAATAAATTTGATCTCTTTAACACTCGAGTTGTTAACAAGAGGGAGGAGTTAGTAACAAAACTTCAGCAACTCAGAAAATATCAAACTAGTCTCTTTGTGCTCTCTCAGGAAATGAAAGAATTTAACTCTATGGATATAAAGATACTAATTGGTGAGCAAATCATGAATAATCCTAAGGAGCTAGACCCTTCCTAGTCCGTGTCATTGGAATGGAAATTGAATATGTATGATAATCTGGTGAAGGAAACTAAAATTACACTTGATCAATATTATGAAATGTTGGTGGAAGTTAAAGAAGATTGTCATATTCTGGGAGTGGAAATTACTGATGAGTTTGATGAAAACATTCTAGATATAAGAGAGATCTCTCTAAAGTTTAGAGAGATATCCAAGAAAAAAATAGTTGATCCTGCTATAGTATCATTGGAGTCCTTCTCGAAACTCAATGGAATGGAGATCCACTTGAAGACTTATAAATGTGGAGAATAGAGAAGATCTCAAATGTTGGTTGAGTCTGAAAATGCTTTGGTCACATGGAGAACCAAGTTATTGATTACTAAAACTCTAGGAATCAAAAACATCACTATAATTGTCACCAAGTACCAGGAATATAGGCAAAGAGTAAAGGAACAAGAGGCGTTACTAAAGGAGAAGAAGGAAGAAATAATTGAAAGTGAAGGAGTCAGTACTAGGAGTGGGACTGTTGTCTAGTTTCTAGCTTTTATGTTATTTTCTTTAATTTGGATCTCTTGATACTTCAAAGACTTTTTAATTTAATTTCTAAAACGGTTGTCTTCAAGAAACCATTATCAAGACAAAAAATCTTTATATTTTCTAGTGGATTGTCTATTATTGGAATGATAGATTTTTGGATAGTTTCATTGTTGTGGAATGCTTATCTATTAATAAAGATTTTATGGTAATGGATGCGTAAGGATTTATCAATATAATTTAGGTGATTTGGTAGTTTAAGTTTTTATTGTTTAAGTTGGGTGGATGCCTTTATAAATTATTTATGTTGAACTGTTAGCTTATGTTAGCTTATAACTTATAAGTTATGGATGTTAAACTATTAGTTTATGTTCAAGGAATGGATTAATAATATTCCTTTCAGCTATTTATCAAATATTTTGTGAATGGCAATGAAATAGGAATTTATAAGTAGTGTGATAAGTGTTGTTCTTTAAAACTGATGCAAAATCACAACAAATTCAATACCATGCAATACAACATAAAATTTTTGTCTTTTCCTAACCTTAGCCACTAGTCCTAATATTTTTATAACCTTGTCTTGGAGTTTTAAATTTTCATAACTTCTCGATTCCCTGACTTGGTTGATGGTTCATTTTGTTGAGTTGAAAGTCTTTCTTGGTCATCTTTCTACTCAGTGGGTCAGGCGTTTCAAAAAATTCAAAACTTCAAAGTTTGGTTCTAAGGTTCACTTTGTTGAAGCAAGAATGGAAAAGAGATAAAAAAAATTTATTATTATAACTAATAACACTATGAGGAAATGATCACTCACCTTTTAAGTCTACATTTTCAGCTTTGGCTAACATCCAAATCAAGAAGTAGAACCTAAGAAATAAACAAAATGTGTAAGAATAAATCACACTTTCGATTGTATTTATATCAATCCATGATTCCATATTTGGTGAATTCCATAGGATTTTTAAATGGTATATTAAAAATTTCATAGATCCCACATGCTTATACAAAATTACATTGTAATTTTCAAGGAAAAATGTGTCTTCAAATGTAATTATTTTTTAATGTTATTGGAAAAATAGGTCCTCATGAGCAACTATTTATAAATTTTAATTCACTAAATAGGTCTTCACAAAAAACTATTTGTAAATTTTAATTGGCAAAATGGGTCTTGATACAATGCTATTTCATTATTATTGGCGCATATGTAGGTGTTTTATTAAATGCTTTTGGGATTCTAGGAAAAAATATTAGTCGGTCTATTGAAACACGTAGTTTGATATTTGTGAATTTGTTGCTTAAATATGCCCCTTAAAAAAAATTATTGGTGAATGGACATGCATTGGACCTATAGTTCGTAAAATCCAAGCAATTTGGACACCTTGTTGGGTGCGAGAAATTTATGAATTTTGACTAGGCTGATTCCTAGAATTCACCAATTGGCGAAGATTCACCACTAAACTTTTCCCTGAACTTGTCCTCAACATCAAGGAAGGAAAAATAGAATACCTAAGGGTAATGCATGAGTTGCACATATTGATGAACATGTTGAGTTGTCACATTCTGAGGATGCAGAAAGAGGAGAGGTTCTTGTTACTAAAAGAACCTTGTTGAATGAGGATAAAGAACCAATTCAAAGGAAGAATTTGTTTCACACCAAATGTAAGTGTGAAGGTAAATTTTGCAATGATATTATTGATGGAGGTAGTACTAATAACCTTGTTTCAGATGAGATGGTTAGTAAGTTGTAGTTGGAGAGAAGGCATCTGAATCCATATTGAATTGCTTGGTTGTAGAAGGACCATAAAGCTTTGGTAAATGAATAATTTCTGGTAAAGTTCAAGATTGGAAATACCATGATGAAGTATTGTGTGATGTTATGCCTATGGATGTTTCTCATATGTTGTTAGGTAGACCATGGTAGTTTGATTGGCAAGCAATACATGATGGACGTGTCAACACTTATTCTATCACAAAGGATGGAGTTCTCATAAGTTGAAGTCCTTGAAAGAGGTGGAGGAAAAGGTATGTACTAATGCCATAATCTATTTGGTTGGCAGAAGAATTTTTTTAGAAGGTATGAAGCATGAACATATGTGTTATGCTTTGATTCCTAGAGTTGATAGAGAAGACGATAAAGATATACCCATAGAGGTTTCACATTTATTAGATGAGTTTCAAGATATTGTATCTAATAATGTAACTGAGGGTTTTCCTCTAGTAAGAAGGATTAGTCATCAGATGGACCTAATTCTTAGAGCTAGTTTTCCAAATAAAGTAGCTCATCATATGACTCTAGTAAAGAGTGAAGAGTTGAATAGACAAGTGTAAGAGTTGTTGCAAAAGGGATTGATTAGAGAGAGTTTGATTCCATGTCCAGTATATGTAGTACTATCACCAAAGAAGGATGGGGAATGTTAGATGTTTATAGATTCTAGAGCCATCAACAAGATCACCATCAAGTATAAATTTCCCTTGCCAAGAATTGATGGCATTATAGATTGTTTGAGTGGAGCTAGGAACTTCATGAAGATATATTTGAAGAGTGGATATCACCAGATCTAGATTAGAGGAGATGAATGAATGATAGCCTTCAAAACCAAGGAGCGTTTGTACAAGTGGTTAGTCATGCCTTTTGGTCTAACCAATGCACTAAGCATATTTATGCAGCTTATGAATGAGGTATTGAAATAATTTTTAGAAAAATATGTGATTTTTTATTTGGATGATATTTTGATTTTTAATAAGACATTGGAGGAGGATCTGATGAATATTCAAAGATTTTTTTAGAAGCTAAGGGAGGAGAATTTGTTGATTAATTTGAATAAATGTATATTTTTGAAGAGAGAGTTGGTGTATTTGGAACTTTTTGTCTCAGTAGAGGGTCCTAAAATGGATCTAGAGAAGGTGAGAGCTATCATTTAATGTGTGGATGTTAAATTTGAAAAATGTTAGGCCTTGACAAGAATTTGCATGGAAGTCAAGAAAAAAATAACAAATCTAATATCCCTATGAAATATTACATCATGTTAGATATGCTAAATAAGATATTAAAACAACAAGAAAAGCTAAATAAGTATATAAAAAACATGAATCAAATTTTTATCTCATAGTGGATTGGTGCTTCTCTAGAAAGATGCCCTTTCCAAATCCTTGATAAGCTCCAGATATGTTGATGATACAACATGATAATACAGATGAAAAATGATAACTTGGATGAGTTGTGGAGGATTAATACAATAGAGAAACTCTTTATTTATAGCTAAGAAGAATAAAAAAATTCAAAGCATGGAGGATGTGGGACTAAAGATCCACCAATGACAAGATGCCACTTGTCAACATGTGAGAGGTTGAGGAATGAGCGCATTTTGGTCAATGTGCCAAAGAGGGGGAGATTTGAAATTAGAATTTGATGACAAGATGAGTTAAATGCTAAGTGTTGTTCCCTTAGCACACACACCCTGTTCAGAACAAGGACCCTCTCTTCTTTCGCCTTGTCAGGTCATTTTTGTCACCGCCTTGTTTTGTGTGCCCCCCTTTTGGTGTCTCGGATGGTCAATGTTGCTTTAAAGTCCTACCATAAGTTTATTGTACCTTCCCCTTTTAATTTTGTCATGTTCTGGTGCCTTGTAGAGTCCCTTTGCTAGTTTGACCTTGCCAACGGCCCCGGGCCTTGTCATTCAGGTTTCCCTTGCCAAGTTTCCCTGTTGTGCCTGTTGTTCCCAACGGCGCTCAGTTCATGTCCTTCCAGACCCCAGGGTCTGAACTCCCATTCTCTATTTGTAATTCATTTTAAATCTCAATGGCTGTTTAACCCTCTAGGCCCTAGACCCTGGAGTTTTTTTCTCGAGGTTCTGAGATTGTCTCGTTGTTCCTCACGGCGAACCTCTGGCGGCATCCCGCCTTCCAGGTCCTGCCACCATATTCAGCGTTTGAGGAGTTTGTGGGAAATCCTCATCCATCAAGTGTTCCAGGCCCAATCTTCTAGAATTCTAAGTCCAAAATTCTGTGATGGCTCCACCATCTCTAACAGCGGGTCTTTTGTGGAACTCTACCCTCTGGGCCCTGACTCTCTCTCCGCCACTGCTGACCCAACTAAGTCAAAATCTTCAAGCAGCCGCCATCCTACGCCCCCCGGCCGTCGGACCACGAGTCTCCCACTGCCATTGTCGACTTTCAAATTCACCAACCTTTCTCTCATTGTACCTACATTTAATAGGGTCATTAATGACGATTAGGGGTATAAAAGAGCCACTCGAGCCCATCATTATCACTTGACAAAGTTGTAGAACGATCAAAGAACTTGCTACAGGAGCCCACCGTCTTTGACACCTTCATGCTCATCGCTCTCACCATCACTTCATCAATTGTAAGTGGATCCCACATCTCCCCACATCAAGTGTTTGAGGTAAGTCCTCTGTTCGCCCTCTCGAGCATTTTTTTCATGATTTCTAAGGATTTAAATGAATAAAAATCATCAAGAACGCATGCAAATGATACAATATGGCACCACGAACAAAACCCATGTTTTGTAAACCTAAGAAAATCTTTGAGGGTGCCCTCATGACCGATCTAGAGCTCCACCTCGTTGTGGTTGTTCTTCACATAGGGAGATCATCCCCTTCGGCCCTAGGACCTGTCTTGGCCGTCCATACCAAAACAATGAACATTCCTTCCAATGGTAATTTCCCCTTTCGGGCTCGGGCCATCAGACTTCCTCGTTCGGAAGTCACCCTAGATGCCGTCGTGTTGAAATAGCAAACTCTCCCCACCCCTCCGCGCTCTGGGGCCCGCCCTTCTCCTTGCTGTGGGCATTTCATACTGGACAGGTGCCCTTCGGATCTCTCGGGCCCAAAGCTCCAGACATCCATTCCCGGGATTGTGTCCTTCATTCACTATTGAGGAGATGTTCATTCATCGCCAGGACCTCATAGCTACACCACCTTTCTCCTGGCAATTACCTAATTTCCTTCTGACTTCTAGAATCTAGACCTCCATTTGCCACTGCGATGTTTCTTGAACAAGAAATGCCCTCATTCCCACCAGGCTCCGCCACCCTAGAATTTTTTCCTCATCCACCATCCCGAGGGGAAATTCTTGCCTACCCCTCTAAGCTCTGGGCTCTGTGCTTCCATCCACTATGGGACTAAAATACAAAGTCAAATGGTAATCGACTTCATTTCTGCCAAACCTGATGCTTTGGACTTCCATCCAACGTTTTCCCTCCCAAATGGTGAATGCACCATGGTCCCCTGGCCTTCTAGACCTGGTATGTAAAACTATTGAACACCCTCATCTGTGTTGGGCTCCGTTGTGCGGAACTCCTTCCCTCGCTCGCCATTCCAAATGAAATTCTCACCTGCCATTCTGAGCTTCGGGCTCCGCCTTCCCAATCACCGCTCAACTGAAAATGATATAAAATGGCGGACGCCTGCACCGGGTCCAGTCTTGCTCCTGGCTATTGGCAAGACTTACAGATCTCATTGGAACCTTACCCTGCCAGGCCCTAACTACCTGGCTACCCCCTCCAGACTTCCATCTGAGGTTTGCCATCCAGAACAGTGAAAGATAAATGCCTTCCTGGTACCACAAACCTGAACGCTGAAAAGTGAAGTTACAAACTGTTAGTCACCTTGCAGCCTAGTAGACCCTGGACACCAGAGTTCCATCTCTGGAATTCCATTTTAGTCTGTTGTTCCAAACTACCATCCCTAGATGGCTCTCCAGCCTGGGACTTCCAGATTCTCCCAAACCAAACCAAATGAGCCCAAATCTGAAATCTAACTTCGACCCACGTGCTTAATTTCGGTCCTCTTCATTACATAGCTCTCAAAGTACTAAAATTTGACCAAAGAGAATCTTCAGAAGCCCTCCACCCTTTTTTCCCTTCCAAACAACATTCTTGCCAAGGAAGTCCAGCCCTTCGGGCTTGAACTGTTCAAATTCCCTTATTCAAAAGATCAATGACATCAGGAGATAAACGTTCATGTTATGCTTAATAGATGGATTGTTTAAAATGGATGTTATCTTTAGGATTTCAGGTAACATGAATACTTTTGTGATCCATTGTGCAGACTATGCCTTTGCTTGCAGAATATGTGGAATTGGGTGTGGGACCTTTAGCGAAACTCGTTGAGAAGGACAAAGGGAAATGGTCAAGCAAGATTCCTCAGGGGAAAGAGGACAAGGACCAAATGAAATACCAATTCCAAGGTTAGCCTCTACACTCAAAGGTCACAATGGATTGGAAGGAGATCACTGATACCAACATAGGCCACGTCAATATTGACGAATTCACACAAAGAGTCAGGGTCAATCCAATGACCAAAAATGAAAGACTAATAAGGAAAAGCAGAATCACAAAGGCTGCTGGATTCCCTCCATCCCTCATGGCCCCCGAGTTGGTCATGGCTTGTCAGGAGGCATATCAAGCCGACACAAGGACAATCATTGATAGAGAGGGCAACATTCTTGCTGACATGTCACCTAAAGGGATCACAAAGACCTTCCATATTCCCACATTTCAAGAAATGGAAACACCCAACATAGAAGAATGCCAAGCAGCATGGGACAATAATCTGGTGGGCTGTAAAAGGGTAATAAATCAGCATTGGCTCAAAGAAAAGTGGGGCAATGCTATGAAGGTTCCTCAAGAACTCTTCTGTAGTGACTTCCATGAAGATTACCACAACTTGGTCACCATGTTAAGTAGGATTATGAGTCTTCCTATTGCTACCTACTTTCAGGAATGGATGGTGTACTTCGTTGAATAAATTCTTTGAGGAAACGAGGATGTCACCACGAAGACTTCATTCTATTAGGGAGGTATAATAAGCAACTGCTTCCATGAACAATTCATCAATGTGAAGAAGAGCTCCAAATTTTGTATGACTTCTTATCTTATCTATTCCTTAGCGAATCAGAGATAGTACAATGGGCTATTTGTGGTACCCGATCAGGAGCAGGGGCAAAGACTCAAGGTCTATGATAGGTATGTGTAGCTCCAGTACTAGAACTTCAAAATGGAATATTGTAGAGTAAACGATGCCTTCATTGACTATATTATCAAAATGATTGCCAGAGACTTCAAGAGGAGGGTCTCCCATAGTACCAGGGCACTCTTGAAGCAGTGTGCCTTCCTCTTCATTCAGTACCCGAAGTTTACATACATCCATGCCTAGGGCTTCACTGAAAAGCCAAATAGGTTGCCGCGATACCCCAACAACTGAATCATCCTTCTGGAGCTTTCCCGATAACTCCAACACATACAACCAATCTTCAGCAGCAAGCACATAGCAGGGATTTCTTATCCCATGACTTTGGGCCAGGGCATGTATAGGCTGCAAACTTCCTAGTGTGCTAGTAACTCCAAGAAAGAACTAAAAGATTACCATTTCTCCATACACACTGCTCGCCCATAGATAGACCCACATGGCCACATCAGGAAGGCATTGGGACCAGGGTTTGCTCATCTGCACCACATTGAACACTGCTGGGGGGATTTCCAAGATGATAAGGAGGTACGTGCAAGGCACTATATGTGAATGAGTGTGTAGTTTCTAAGGAAGGTGCAACCTTTTGCCATACCAGACCAAGTCGAGGAAGACGAGAGCACCATAATGCACCCCAGGTACCCTGCGGTCGTCAATTTGTCGATACCATCAATTGACTAGGACAAGCAGGAGGTTGATGACCTCGACACTATAACCAAGACAATATTGGTTCATACTAAAGAGTGGGTCAATGGGCAAGTAGCTCAATGAAAGAGGCAAGGAGTAATGTTGATTTATGAAGGGCTCAAAAGTGAGCCAAGTGCCATAGAGGATGTAGCTACCACCACTTCTATAGGCAGGAACTCCAAGTATCCTCTAGTTAGTAGATCTAAGAAGAGAAAGGGGAAAAAAAAATGGAACAGTCTGCAGACCCCAAGGTCTATGCAAGGAAAGAAATGGGAGGCTCACCCTCCAAAATGCTTAAACAAGCGGGGAGCACCACGGAGCAGCCCTCAACCCAGGAGGAGAAAGTGAGGGGTATGGATCAATTGGAACCTCTCTTGGCTCTCCCTACCCCTGTTGTTGTGCCACCTACCTCTCTAGCTATGATTGCCACATCCCTATCGGTAGTGGAAATTTCTATCCATCTTGCCCCTTCACCTCCGGTCGAGTCTATAATAATTGTTGACTCCTCTTCTGCCATAACTATGCCCCCTTCTTCCGCTGCCATGTCACCAACCATATCACTCCCTCTGGAAATGGTGACAGCACCTATTCCCATTTCCACCATGCCTGAGGCTCTCTCGAGACATATGTAGAATCTCCCCACTGAGCTATCCCAGACCCTAATAGATCCCACTCATAGAGTAGCCCTTGCACAAGCCCTCGCTACTGCTCAACCTTCACAACCGCTGATAGGTCCACTCACTATGGAAGCCACCATGCTAATCTCTAAGGAGTGGGAGGAATGAGAACGAGAAGCCTCAGGGGCCTATGAGGAGGAGGCTGATGAATACCACAAGCACCCAGAATATGAGCACCGAACAATTGACAGGGTGGCCTATGAAGAGGAGGGAACTGGTTCCTCAGAGAGCAGAGACTAGGAAGGTAACACTGGTCGCAAGGTAATCGTGTAGGCCTTTGTTGTGCATGTTTTGCACACACGCCCCGCTGTAGGTAGGGACCCCCTTTTTTTTTCTCTCGACAAGCTGCTGTGCTCCTGTCTTGTTTTGCGTGCCCCATTTCCAAGCCCAAATTGGTCATGTGCCTTCAAATGATCAAACCCCCTACCCAAATTCACTTTCTTGGGGTATTCAAATCTGCAGGGAAATGAGGTCCCCCATCCGCTTTCTGCCTTTTGTCTTGCTTTGGCTATTTCAGAAACATCCGTGGACCCCCATCATTTCCGTTTCCTCTTTTTTGGCTTTGGGGTCACCCTTTTTTGGATCTAGGATGTGTTTGATGTGCTTAAATGAACTGCCAAGGTTTCGTCAAAGTTTTGTTGAGTTTCAATGGTTTTGGAACTTTCCCTCGAGAATTCTCTTCCTCCTTCGCTGTTTGGAAACATCCGTGGACCCCCGTCCCTCCCGTTTCCTCATTTTTGGCTTTGGGGTAACCCTTTTTTGGATCTAGGATGTGTTTGATGTGCTTAAATGAACTGCCAATGTTTCGTCCAAGTTTGGTTGAGTTTTGGTGGTTTCAGAGCTTTGTCCCCCTTTTGCTGTTTTGGAACATCCGACAGCTGCCTCCTTCCTGGCCTCCAGAGCTCGGCCCCTCCGTGGTCGTTTCTGGGGTTCCGCCTCTCCGTCGCCGTTTTGGATCATCCGATGGCTGCCTCCTTCCCGACCTCTGGAGCGCGGCCCCTCCGTGGCTGTTTCTGGGGTTCCACCTCTCCATCGCCGTTTTGGATCATCCGATGTCTGCCTCCTTCCTAGCCCCTCTATGGCTCTTTCCAGGGTTCCGCCTCTCTGTCGCCATTTTGGATCTTCCGGCGGCCATCTCCTTCCTGCCCTCTGGAACCCGGGCCCTCCGTGGCCATTTTCAGGAGCCTGTCCATCTGTCCTTGGCTATTTTGAACATCTGGGAGCCTCCCTTCTTCCTGGCTATTTTGAATATCTGAGAGCCTCCCTTCTTCTTGGCTGTTTTTAACATCCGGGAGCTTGCCTCCTTCCCGGCCATTTTGAACATCTGGGAGCCCACCTCCTTCTCGGCTGTTTTGAACATCTAGGAGCCCGCCTTCCTTCCAGCTGTTTTGGTTTCCATCCACTACCTGCCTTCTGGCTTTCTTCCGCCATCTTTCCGCCCTTTGGCGCTCGCACCTTTGAAGCATGCATTAATGTTTATGGTCCAAATGAGCTCCAATTATGAATATCAAGATGTTTTGATGATGCATGGATAAATCTAACAGGGAATTTGTAGGTTTGATTGACATTTTCCTTAACTCGTGTATAAATGCACTTACGACACTTCGTGTTTGCAGGAGTCAAGAAGCCTTCCGTAGGTCTATCGAAGAGGCCCATTGAGGGAGTTGTCCTACCCTTTTCCAGATGATGATGATTTATAAGGAGCTTCCTGCCAAAATCAGGGGCCACCAATCCATTGATGCCAATCATCGACGGACTCATTTGATCAAAGGAAGAACACTGCAAGCACATCAAGCAAAAGACAACTTTCAGGCAGTTTTAGCTACAGTGAAAAGGGAAATCAGCTAAATAACAAATTTGCTACAGTAACAGGTACTAGATGACAAAACAGGGAAAAGACAAGGAATATATTTTTAATTGTTGAATATTTTGGGGTAGGTGAAGCCCTAACTTGTAATGAATCTGAGCCACTCAATACAAATTGATCCTAGCCATTCATTTGGGCTTTGAAAAACTATAAATAGGGGCTTGCCCCTCATTTGTAAGGGTTGGAGAATTGATGTAAAGACATTTTGCAGCAATAGAAAGCAACATTGCATAATTTATGGGTGTTCCTTTTGAGTTTTCTCTTTATGTATGCATGGTTCACCTTCCATGTTAGTTTTAGTGTTAGTTTCGTGAATTGGAGTGGTGATGGTATTTGTTGTTTTAGTATTTGATGGATTTCCAGCTCATGCTTTTTGTGGTTCATTGATGTTGAGTCACTTTGCAAAGCTAGTCTAAGCTCATTACTTCATTGCTGCAACTTAGTTCAATTACATGTGCATGTGTGTGTGTGTAATCTGAAAATCTGCAGTCCTTAGAAGATTGCATTGGTTTTGTGCAACTGTAGGTTTCTCTTGGCCAAGCAAAACTTAGTTTAGGAAGTCTGTCTACTTTAGCAGCCACCATTGTTACTGTTCATTCATAGCTTAGGATTAGAATAGCTTTCTTAACCCTTCTCTTTTTGCTATTTTTTTAATCCTTAGTTAGAGTAGGATCCAAAGCATCACCATGAGCTAAATCAGATGAATTTGATGAGTTTCAACTTGCTGTTTTGAGTGGACATCCACTGTTCATTCACTTTTAGCACTTTGAAACTACATTTGCAAACCCAACTTCCATGCTTTGTAACTCATCCGTAAGACCGCCTTGTGATTCCAGCAAATCATATCAAACAATTGAGATATTCCAAGCATTGTCAAGACCTGACATTAGAGACCTTGGGATAGTGTTCTGCAATCTGATTGTAGAATATTGTCTTTCAAGAGAGGTAGTGCACCTACGCATTTCCTATGTTGAAAAGTGCATAAAAGACACATCAACAGAACTAGCGCTAGAAGGAGGGCTGACACATTGGGAATGCAAAGCTAAAGGTTGGAAGTAATTCATTTTATGCCCTCCTCCTCCTAACGCCATCAACAGAACTAGCACTAGAAGGAGGGCTTGACACATTGGGAATACAAAGCTGAAGATTGGAAGTAATTCATTTTATGCCCTCCTCCTCCTAACGCCATCAACAGAACTAGTGCTAGAAGGAGGGCTTGACATGTTGAGGCTACGAAGATGAAAGTTGGAAGTTGAGAAATGAACATTTAGGAAGAAATCTGAGATAGGAGATCTCTTTAATTCAAAAATCAAAAATTTTTGAAGGCAAACAAGAGCTGAGTTGAAATGGAGTAGCATTTGCAAATCAACATCACTCAGTTACATGCACATTTGAATAAGAGATTGAAGAAGCCATTGCAGCAATTCACGTTGGCGGATAGATGTCAGATCCATTGCACTTGCAGGCATAGTGAATTGGGGTGTCTAACATTCTTAGACAAAATTAAGAAGGTCTTGCAGGGAGAAATTCCCTTTTGGGAAATATACCATCCCTTGGCCCCCACAGACCCAGAGGAAGAATTGACAACCATGGCAGCCAAGGCATTCAAGCAGCTGATCCAAGAAAATTTGAGCAACAAGGATGGACCAAGATTGGAGGAAATATTAATGTCTTGTTGGTGCAGATTTTACAATGCACCCCACTCTGAATTCACTTACTCATCATGTGACAATATCATTGCTCAAGCCAAGGGTTGTTGGAACAAGTTGGAGCATCCAACTCCCAATGAAGAGAAGTTATCCCATGAGGCAAAACAGCTGTCAGCATCTGGAGGATAGCACATTGAAGATGAACCAAGAAATTTGATACAAGTTGATGTTGGAGCAGCAAACATTGAAGTTGAAAACCAAGAGGAAGTGGCGGGTTTTACAAGGACAGCAAGGTGCCTTGGTGAAAATCTGATTGGAATTAATTTAGAAGGCCTTCCCTCCACCAATCAAGGGCAGTCCTCCACTCCAGAAGAAGAGAAATTGGTAGGTGAAGATGAACCAATGAGATTTGCAGCAACATATGCTAGGACAGCCAACACGGATGCTGAAAATCAAGAAGAGGAGGCTAAAAGCCTTGGGGAAGTAGAAAGATATGACCAGCTTGTCTCCAGATTAGCAAGGGATTGGTCAAAGCTGAAATGCCGAGTGGATTTGGAGGTGTCACTATTGCCAAATTGGTGCAGGCTTCATGATTCATCACATTCGGAGTTCACATGTGAACTAGGCCAAGAAGCCATCAAACAGGTCAAAGAACAAGCAAGGTAGCCAAGTGCCCGACCTCCTCTACTTGCTGCCCATATCGAAGAAGAAGACCAAGAGCCTAAACCGAGTGATGGATCAGCTGAAGGTAGATCTCAAGAGGATGTTGAGGCAGCAATAGAAGGACAATAATACAGTCTCGGACTACCGAGCGATGAAGTAGATCAAGTGGGAATGTTGTCCACCAGTCATCAAGAAGTTCTTCCTCTTGAAGAGCAGTTATGTGCCATGGATGGTGGGCTTTTTGGTGAGTCTTTGGAGGGAAATTATGCAGTAGACTTTGGTCCCCTTGATGAGGTTCCATCAATTGATGACTTCTTTCCATTGGGAGCTACACTACGGAGGTATGTTCATGTCGAGGAAGAGCACATCCTAGAAGACGATAATGATGAATACATACTCCTTGAGCCCTTGAACAATGATGCACTAGAGTTTCCAGATTGGGAGAGGAGCTCCTTCTCTATTTATAGTGATAGTGACCAAGAGGAAACAAGTGGGCGCCATGAGGAGATACATGAACAACAAAAGGAAGAAGATAAAGGTGGAGGTGTTTCGATGGCTGCCAACAAATATGACGAGCTTGGTCAACCGCGGGCTGCAACTAAGGGTCCTTCCGCCTCAATCCTTGTAGATTTTCCTTCACAACTAGAGAGCTACAATGAGACAGATTCATTCATGTCATCATCCCATGACATTGAACATCACAAAAATCAAGTAAACACTTAGGAAGGGAAATGGGACAGCATGCTACCTTTTAAAGACAACCATCAAAAGGGCACCAAGATTACAGATGATTGACAAGGTGAGGTGTTCGTCCTTCAAGAACAACCAATTAGGACTGTGGATCTTGCTCATAGCTTGGAAGAGTTGTTTGCTGCCCCGTCCTCCTAGCCTTATACAAGCTTAATGTCTGAAGTGTTGCACCCTCCACCGCGCCCGCCTAAGGCTACCAATGCAATGATCAATGATGCTATGCTTGCTCTCGACTGTCCAATGCTACCACCTCCGTGTGACGACATCCAGGTTTTATCCTTCCTTACCCCTATTATTTCTCATAATTGCACTTATTATTTTGATTATGGGAATGAGGGAAAATGAACATGTTTATGGATTAACCATGGGTTTGGCGAGCCTCCTCAATTGCTGATTTTTTATGATGATGTGATTGAACTTGAGTGCTGCAACATTGAATTTCCTTTTTCAGAATATAAAGACAAGTTTGCATGGTTAAGAACAGTAACGATTGCATGTTTGCTCGTGCATGTATTATGAAATCCAATGAATGTTAATGTTGGTTTTTCGTGCCTGAACATAGTGCTTTGTAAATATTTTTGTACGTAGCTCATTTTTTGAGTAGTATAGGCTTCCTGTAAATACTCTGCTTTCCTACTTTCCTTAGGTTAGTTGGTTTGTGTAGGTTGCTTGCTTTGTTTGATTTTTATTTTCTTTTGCTTTGTTGTTGCTTTGCTCAGGGTCCCTTTGCTTTTAGCTGGGCACATTTGTGCGCACAACAACCATACTTATTGCCTAGGGTTGTTCTACGTATTTCTTTGTCAAACTCTAATCAAGTCTTCAGAGTGGATGGTGAAGGTCTTCTATTAGTGTCAAACAATCTGGGTATTTAATTCAAAGAGGATAAGTTGTTGGTTTAGTTTGACTTTGACGTATTCTGAAATCTTATATCTCTTACAGATCTTAAGAATTTGACGGTCACTATAGGGCCTTTTGTGAATTCTAGTTAAGTGAAAAATCTAAAATTCTGCTCCAACGCCACTATGATTCTCAGCCCTGAGTGCGAGCTTCAATGCTTGCGAGTTGAAATAAAAGAGCTGAAAAGAGAAAAGAAAGAATGAAAGAAAACATTGAAAATTAAAAGAAAGAGAAAATTCAACTTTTTAGGGGTATCCAAGCAACTCTACCGGGGTTATGGATGTCCGGCTCGCAGTAGAGCAATGTTCAAGAGAATCATAGCGATAACCTCGTCGGGGCTATGGACGCTTGACTGACAGCGAGGCAATGTCCTGAATGTTTTTGGAGTTAGAATAAACTACGTAACTTAACTGAACGGAGCTTGGGTTCCTATAGCAACTGAAGAATGGGAATTAACGCAATTGCACACACTTGGATTTTTAGCATACTGAAGGTTGGGTTGGCTAATGGTTTTGATCCTTTGATTAGGCATCTGGTTTGTTTTCCCTAGCATGAAGGTCGGAACCAGAGATTCTAGGTTTGTGATTCTAGTTTGTCATCAAAATGCTCGAGAGCATTTCCCCAGCGAGTCGCCATTTGTTGTGCATGTTTTGCACACACGCCTCACCGTAGGCAGGGACCCCCTTTTTTTGCTCCAGACAAGCTGTTGTGCTCCTGTCTTGTTTTGCATGCCCCATTTCCAAGCCCAAATTGGTCATGTGCCTTCAAATGATCAAACCCCTTACCCAAATTCGCCTACTTGGAGTATTCAAATCTGCGGGGAAATGAGGTCCCCTATCCCCTTTCTACCTTTTGTCTTGCTTTGGCTATTTCAGAAACATCCGTGGACCCCCATCACTCCTGTTTCCTCATTTTTGGCTTTGGGGTAACACTTTTTTGGATCTAGGATGTGTTTGATGTGTTTAAATGAACTGCCAAGGTTTCGTCCAAGTTTGGTTGAGTTTCAGCGGTTTCGGAGCTTCGTCCCCCTTTTGCCGTTTTGGAACATCCGACGGCTGCCTCCTTCCCGGCCTCCGGAGCCCGGCCCTTCCGTGGTCATTTCTGGGGTTCCGCCTCTCCGTTGCCATTTTGGATCATCCGACGGCTGCCTGCTTCCCGACCTCTGGAGCCCGGCCCCTCCGTGGCTGTTTCCGGGGTTCCGCCTCTCCGTCGCCGTTTTGGATCATCCGACGGCTGCCTCCTTCCCAGCCTCTGGAGCCCGGCCCCTACGTGGCTGTTTCTGGGGTTTCGCCTCTCCGTCGTCGTTTTGGATCTTCCGGCGGCCATCTCCTTCCCACCCTCTGGAACCTGGGCCCTCCGTGGCCGTTTTCGAGAGTCTGTCCATCCGTCCTTGGTTGTTTTGAACATCGGGGAGCCTCCCTTCTTCCTGGCTGTTTTGAACATCTAAGAGCCTCCCTTCTTCCTGGCTGTTTTTAACATCTAGGAGCCTACCTCCTTCTCGGCTATTTTGAACATCCAAGAGCCCACCTCCTTCTCGGCTGTTTTGAACATCCGGGAGCCTACCTTCTTCTCGGCTGTTTTGGCTTCTGTCCGCTGCCTGCCTTCTAGCTTTCTTCCGCTATCTTTCTACCCTCTGGCACTCACACCTTTGAAGCACGCATTAATGTTTATGGTCCAAATGAGCTCCAATTATGAATATCAAGATATTTTGATGATGCATGGATAAATCTAACATGGAATTTGTAGGTTTGATTGACATTTTCCTTAACTCATGTATAAATGCACTTATGACACTTCGTGTTTGCAGGAGTCAAGAAGCCTTCCGTAGGTCTATCAAAGAGGCCCATTGAGAGAGTTGTCCTACCATTTTCTAGATGATGATGATTTATAGGGAGCTTTCTACCCGAATTAAGGGCCACTAATCCATTGATACCAATCGTTGACAGACTCGTTTGATCAAAGGAAGAACACTGCAAGCACATCAAGCAAAAGACAACTTTCAGGTAGTTTTAGCTACAGTGAAAAGGGAAATCATCTAAATGACAAAATTGCTACAGTAACTGGCACTAGATGACAAAATAGGGAAAAGACAAGGAATGTATTTTTAATTGTTGAATATTGTGGGGTAGGTGAAGCCCTAACTTGTAATAAATCTGAGCCACTCAATACAAATTGATCCTAGCCATTCATTTGGGCTTTGGAAAACTATAAATAGGGACTTGCCCCTCATTTGTAAGGGTTAGAGAATTAATGTAAATACATTCTACAGCAATAGAAAGCATCATTGCATGATTTATGGGTGTTCCTTTTGAGTTTGGTCTTTATGTATGCATGGTTCACCTTCCATGTTAGTTTTAGTATTAGTTTCTTGAATGGGAGTGGTGATGGTGTTTGCTGTTTTAGTATTTGATGGATTTCCAGCTCATGCTTTTTGTGGTTCATTGATGATGAGTCACTTTGCAAAGCTAGTCTGAGCTCATTACTTTATTGCTGCAACTTAGTTCAATTACATGTGCATGTGTGTGTGTGTAATCTGAAAATATGCAGTCCTTAGAAGATTGCATTGGTTTTGTGCAACTGTAGGTTTCTCTTGGCCAAGCAAAACCCACTTTAGGAAGTCTGTCTACTTTAGCAGCCACCATTGTTACTGTTCATTCATAGCTTAGGATTAGAATAGCTTTCTTAACCCTTCTCCTTTTGTTATTTTTTTAATCCTTGGTTAGAGTAGGATCCAAAGCATCGCCATGAGCTAAATCAGATGAATTTGATGAGTTTCAACTTACTGTTTTGAGTGAACAGCCACTGTTCATTCACTTTCAACACTTTGAAATTGCATTTGCAAACCCAACTTCCATGCTTTGTAACTCATCTGTAAGACCACCTTGTGATTCCAGCAAATCACATCAAACAACTGAGATATTCCAAGCACTGTGAAGACCTGACATTAGAGACCTTGGGATAGTGTTCTGCAATCTAATTGTGGAAGATTGTCTTTCAAGAGAGGTAGTGCACCTATGCATTGCCTATGTTGAAAAGTGCATAAAAAATACATCAACAGCCTTTTACAATGATATTGAAGAAGAACTGGCCCAGCAACCAAAGGACACCAAATCAGAGGAAGAAAGGCTACCCCTTGAAGAAGAAGAACAGCAACAAGAAGACAAAATGGAGGGTGGGACCCAAACTGTTGAGAACCTCGAATTCGGGCAAGTCATAGAACATGTGCACGAGATTGAACATGTTGAGGGAAAGAAAGAAGAGATGTCAGAGAAAGAAAGTCCCATACAGCAACTGTCCACTGTGCTTCCTATTAAACGCCTCATGTTCATCCAAGATTCTGATGAGGAAGAGGGAGATGTTTCCAAGGAAAAAGAAAAGTCCCCAAAAGAAAAGGGAGCAAAAACCTTGGCCTTGACCGAGAGGGGCAAAGGTGGCCATGATTCACCCAAGGGAAAATCGGTTGTGCCTGAATGGTTAGAGAGGCAGCTTGAAAGAAAAATCTTATACTAAAGGACCCAAGGGTGAGGTTAGAGGCCATCTTGGCTCGAGCTCAAATCATGACAAAGAAGGAGAAGAAGCCCAAAGTCTGATCCAGTGTGATGATGGATTCTTTTAGGTTTCGAGCAGTGCAAATAGCAACACCTATGATTTCCCAGCCTGGTGTGAGTTACAACATCTCCACCATCAACCTAAGGACCATCACTAGGGAGCAGAAAGTCTGTCACATTGAGGAGTCAGTGGCTATAGTGGTACATTTGATAAAATAGGATAAGATCTCAAAGGATGAGCTTAAGGCAGAAGTCGCAGTCTTAACGGATTACATACAATAATGGTCTTCAATGGATGACCTGCCTACCACATCCATAACTGCACCCCAGCTACTATTTAAAGAGCAGATCGATAAGATAGAATGAAGGAAGAACTTTGAAAAGACCACAGAGGACTGGTTCCGACAAGTCTTATACATCAGAAACATGGGTATTAGCCGGGTTGTGCGAATGACCAACAAGTTCTTAGATCTATTGCAATCTCTGGAGGGAACGAGGAAGCTCTGCACTGACTTCCCTGCGATCTATGACTCCACCTTTCCAAAGATCGAAGCTATCTTCAGATGCTAGAAGCTATGTGGGAAAAGGAGCTTGCATTTAAGAAAGACGATCACTGGCTAATGGATGTATGGCGACTAGACTTTGACAACCAGAAAGAAAGGTTGGAACAAATCATGAGAAAGGTGGATCCAGACATTGAATGGATCAAGGAAATCAAGGCAGAGTGTGCTCATTATCCCAAGCTGATGACAGAGTATGACATGCCCACAGTGCAAATGGATCTAGAGAAGATAAAACCCTACTTCTGGGAGAAGATGAAGGATGGGATGGCTGGTGAAATCACAGTGGAATTCTAGCATTTTGTTGCTCATGCCTTCGATCAATCAAAGCTATTTAGGGACCAAGGCACAAAGTATGATGAGGATTGGAAAATGCTAGAAGATAACACAAAAGTGTGGAGCTACCAGGTGCTGCAATATGAAATTGTTGAAATAGACAAGCTCTAAGCAGTCATCCTCAAGTTTATAGAATACACAGCTTCTAAAAGGCAGGAGGATAGCCTCATCAAAGATGAAGAAATCCTTGAGGAGTAGCTACGGTAAAATAATAATCGGCTAGTAGTAGAGGACAAAATAGGGAAAATGACAAAATATAATTTTAAATTGTGATATATTAGGGGTAGGTGAAACCTTATTTTGTAATGAATCGTGGCCATACAATAACAATTGATCTTGGCCATTCATTAGATCTTTTGGGCACTATAAATAGAGCTCTCCTCTCATTTGCAAAGAGAGTTGAGTTGTTGTAAAGGCATGCTGCAGAAATTTATAAAAAAAAGACATTGACTTGGTGTATTTTCTGAGTTTGTCACATGTTATTTGATTCAATCTCCATTGTTAGATGTTTAACTTAGGTTTTATTGCTGTTCTATTTAACTATTTCCTTGCTTTAGTAGATTTTAGGAATGCTATCCTATGATCATGAAAATTATTGTTGTGTTGATGACTTCTTAGTCCATACTTTTTGTTGTTTGCTGATGGTAGATAGCTGTGTAAAGTTAGCTAGACTTGAATTCGAAGCTACTCCAAAACTTTCATCTTTGTTCATGCATGCCTATGGTGAATGACAGACAAAACATTTGTAGACCTTAGAAGATAGCACAAATTCCATGAGACTGTGAGATTTCTAGTTAAGTGGAATATTATTTCAAGAAGTTGTCCATTGCAGGAACTCCATCATCACTATTCATAATTAGTCAAGTAGATCCAGGAACCTCCTCTCTTCCTTGCCCTTTTTCATTTTATTTAATGAGTAACCTATGCTAAGGTTCATTGCACATTGTAAATTTAAATCCAATGACAAACATGGAGTTTACGAATGTTGTTTGAACCTATAGCCAAATGCACAATAACTTCCCTATCTTAAAAACTCTATTTCAAGATCCAACTTCCCACGCTTTGTATTACCCATGTAAGACCGCCTTGTGATTCCATCAAATCACATCAAACAACTGAGATATTCCAAGCACTTTCAAGACCTAACATTAGAGACCTTGGGATAGTGTTCTACAATTTGATTGTAGAATATTGTCTTTCAAGAGAGGTAGTGCACCTACACATTGCCAATGTTGGGAAGTGTATAAAAACAACATCAATAGAACTGGCACTAGAAGGAGGGCTGACACGTTGGGAATAAAAAGTTGAAAGTTGGAAGTGATTCATTTTATGCCCTCCTCCTCCTAACACCATCAACAAAACTGGTGCTAGAAGGAGGGCTTGAAGTTGGAATACAAAGGCTAAAGGTTAAAGGTGAAGCTGGATTGAATCGAATCGTACTCCCCAGAAATATTTCAAAGAGTTCTATGGTCAACACCAAACAAGGGATAATTTGAAGAATTGCAGTCTGCTACAAGAGCAAAGCGAGTTAAGGGAAGTAGCCTTCCCTCTTCCTCTTCCTCCATTCCACCCACTTCCATTCCACCCACACATTCATTTGAATGGCCTTCATCTTCCACCAACCATCTCAAACTGCATTTGAACTTCCTATCTCCAATAGCCAGGGGATTGCTCCTCTCCCATCCCTTCTAGCCCAGGGCACAGTCTGATCAGCTGTAGCTCAAGTGCAGCCCCAAATTGTTGTTTTATTGTGGATATAACCCCAACTTACTATTTCCCAACAGCAGATACCACCTCTGCCACCCTCCATGGCTTGGTTAATACATAAACCTTTGTCGATACATTTCACCACCTATTATGATATGCCTAAGAATCCAGAGGGCTTTTGTTCAAAGTTCCATCCTCGCGACCTATAGAGAATAGCTGAGGAGCATATCAAAATATTCGAGACAACAATTACCGAAATGCAAGTCAACCATGAAGATGTCACATGCCGCCTTTTTCCTCATTCGTTGGGAGAAGTAGCCTTCTATTGGTACATCAATCTGCCGAGGGGATCCATTACCTCATGGAATCTAATGAAGAATGCCTTCTTGCAAAAATAAAAGATTCCCATCAGCCCTTCATAACTTTACCAGTAGTTTATGTCTGTCAGAAGGGAAGTCAATGAGCCTATTGGATCCTTCAATGATCATTTTTATCAGGCCTATATAATGGTTTAGAACCCGTACCTTCATAATGATGTTGCAGCTCTCCTAGTCTACTATGTGATGTTGGATAATCTCATGTCAGCTTTGGTGAAAAAGATGTGCCCAACACTCACTACCCTAGTGACTGCCTATATAGAGGTTGTTATCGCCAATGCAGATTTGGGGTAGAATATCTCTGGCCCGCTGCCTTCTTTGGGATCGATAGCTCACCTGATGTAGATTCAAGGACTGAATCAGGCATTCGCTCATTAAACCCCTCTTATGAATCAAGTGCCTCAGTTGGCCATTGTCCCACATCAAGGGTAGCCACTGAACTATGCTCCTCCTGTACCTTCCTATTTGTAGCCCCAACCACAGTATAACTATTCTCAGGTTGTTCCACAATAGCAGGCGTACTCTTAGTAGTCCTAGGCACCATTGTACCTATTAGGACTAGAATTTTCTCTAGCTTATCAAAATCAGCCCATAGCCCCACCCATTTTTCTCCAAAATCCAGTGTCGTCGCTTGGGAATGGGACCGAGAAAGACAAATTAGAGGAACTGATTGAGATGATAAAGAAAATGTCTATGAAAATAATGCACCTAAAAAATTAGAATAATTAGTTACAAGCCTCCCAGCGTAATTTTCATACCAATCTTAACCGAGACAACTCAGACAATAGCGACAGTAGGGATAATTGAGAAGCAAGCACTTCCTTCAGGCAGAACTATGATAGGGGAAAAAATGCTAATCAGAATTCAGAAATGAGACCTTCTTAGACACAGAATCACACATGCAATACTAGGCCCAATAACAAAGGTGTCCCTATGCCTTTCGACCAACCGGAAAGCAATGAAAAAATGACCAGTGGAGTATACCTTGCCGAGGCAGCCTTGGCCGGATGGTGCAGGATTCATAAAACCAGTAGAAATTATGAGTTGGATTACCTTGAATTCTAGATAGCTACTAAAATATTCTAGGTAGAAGTGCAGAATGCAGTAGACAATGTTGGCTATAGGGACATCATCCCATTTGAGCCATATGATTTTTCCTGTCTCGTGGTTAATCAAGCATCATTTTTGCAAGGCAACCGCAATGAGCCTGAAGTCAAGCCTACTCCTATTGAGAATGGAGATGTTCAAGAGGTAAGTAATGAGCAAAATTTGGCTCAATTTTTTGATTCAATAGATAATGGTCCAACAGATGAAGAAGAGTCATTTGTAGATAAGGTCCACATGTTCCATCAAAGGTCAACTCCCTACTTCCTTAGGAATAGACAGGCGTGTGGACCTTTTACAACTTCTACCCCACCAAATAATTTCGCCACTCCACCTAATCCTAATGCCAGCAACAACCCTAAACATCCACATATACCTACCCAATACCTCAACAAGAACGAATCTCAAAACTAGTCACAAAAGTAGGCTCAAGGCCAATCCTAAAATCCATCTAGTCAAACGAAAGTCCAACCTCCTAGTTCTACCATTGGCCAAGCTTTTAGTTTGGAAATTGAGCAAATGAGTGAGTATGTGGTGGAAGATTCAAAAGGGTAAAATTCAGTTTGTCAGCCTTTGAATTACTCAAAGACCTGGCTATAAGGCATGCCTTCTTTAGGATCCTTAATGGAACTCCATCTTCCAGTATAATGCAAGAAACACCAACAAAGAGGGTCACCTTTGAAGAGCCTAGGAAAGAACCAGAGATACAAGATAATACCAAGAAAAGGAAGGATATCCTTGTAAACCAATCAGCAAGTAAATAAATTGAAAAGGAACTAGAGCAGAGTAATAGGAAGTTTTCCAAGGACCTACCATTTAGGTAGAAAAGGGATAAAGGCAATGATAAGAACAAGGGTCAAGTAGCTCACATGGATACACCTACGGGAATCTTCCAAGGGAGATTGGAAACTCCCCCTTTCCTGACCACCATTAAGATCTTTGGGAAGAATCTGCATAACTGCTTGCTCGACTTAGGAACGTCTGCCAATGTCATGCCCTTGGCAGTATGCAAGACTCTTGACATCACCCCCATGCCTTCAAGAAGGAAGGTGACCTAGTTGGACAAAATAGAGATTATCATTATAGGAGAAATAAATCGGATCCCAATGCAAACTACCATAGACCCAAGAATACAACAAGTCATTGATATTCAAGTGAAAGACATTCCTGATGCATATGGAATTATCTTGGAAATGGAATTCACCAAGGCACTGAATGGATATACCACCACAAACCTTTCTCACATGTGGCTGCCATGGAAGGGGCTGCCAAAATGAAATCTATATTGATTGTTAACACCTTATGAAATACATGATCACAGAGTACAACAATATTAACGAGGTGCTATTTGCCAAGACTGACCTGGGGAATTACCATCTTTTTTCCTACCAAAACAAGGTTAAGCTCCAAGAGGAATGTGCCGATGAAGTACTCCTAGTGTTGTGCAGTCCTCTGACAGATTCCACTCAAATATCTTCGAGTACAGAAGGGCTGGTGGAACTAGATGATGGGCCTAATGAAGACGACGACTGGGGATTACTCAATGATTTCTAGAGGTTCTTGGAAAAGTATGTTAGTGACCAACTCAGCTTGGACACCCAAATTTATTTCCAAGATCTTTTATTGCCAAACTAGTGCAGGGTCCACAATGCTACCCACTTTGAGTTTGATTATTGCTTATGTCAAACGACGGTCGAACATGTTAAAGGATCAACTACTCCTTGAATTGAAATTCCAAATGAGGCACCAATAGAACCACCCGCTGGTCACCACACCGACCCAAAAAATTCCCCTAAGATCATAGAGCTAGTCACCCAGCTGAAAGGGAACAGGAACTTAATCAGACCCAAAGATAAAAAACCTTTTGCGTGCTAGACACTTTGATTTGAAAGATCCAAGTCAAAGCAAGGAGTCAGAGCTAGGTTCAAACTCATCAGTCCAACAGGTAAGACTTTTCTTGCTGCTCATAGATTGTAATTTTATTGTACGAATAACGTAGCAGAATATGAGGCCCTGGTCCATGGATTTCTCATGGCCTTGAAGAAAAATGTGAAAGTGCTACAAGTTTTTTGGGATTCCAAACTAGTGGTTAAACAGGTCAGGAAGCTATATTCTTGTCATGATAGAAGGCTTGCCAATTATAGGGACAGGGTTTGGCATCTCCTGGAGGACTTAGATGCATTCAATATATAATTGATTCCTCATGCTCAGAATCATACAGCTGATGCTTTGGCTCAAGCGGCCAACACTTTACAACCCCTCTCTTTATCTGGGCTCAAGAAACTCACGGTTGAGCTGACATCCATGCCATCAGTCTCAAATAATGTTACCCACTTATAGGTCTTTAATGATGACAAACATATTCTCAAATTCATCACAAGTTTTGATGTCTTCGCAGCTCAAATAATTGATGAAGCTGATCCGTAGGAAGCCGAACTCGACATAGAAGGGGTTATTAACGTTAAGATCAATATAATACCCAGAGGGATGGTTCAGCTAGAACATGTATTCAATTTACACCAAATTAGAGACCAGAATTAGCAAACAAAGAAAGAAGCCATAAGCAACCAGTGCGATGCTCACAACCTTGGGACAGCTAAGGAAATTAAGAATATTTTTATTGGCAAGGTATGCATGCCAGAGGAAAAAAAATGAATAACAGATGCATTGTAGAAATATCATGACTTGGTGGCATGGAGCTACGAAGATTTAAAGACATATGACACTTTTGTCATTATGCACACCATCCCTCTCAAGACAGAGGTGAGGCCATTTCGCCAGTGGTAGCGTCCTATCAATGCCTTGTTAGAACTCATCATTTACAAAAAAGTCCATAAATTGCTATTAGCAAGGATTATTTTCCTGGTTAGGCATTCCACATGGGTGGGCAATTTAGTCCCAGTTAGAAAAAAGAATGGGGAGATCAGATTGTGCGTGGATTTCTACAATTTGAACCAAGGTTCGGAGAAAGATAATTATCTAGTCCCTTCATTAGATGAGGTGTTGCAAATTTTCAATGGCTCCTAGATGATGTCTTTCCTTGACGGATACTCTGGGTATAACTAGGTGATGGTACAGTATGAATATCGTCATAAAATGACATTCACCACCAAGTGGGGAATGTTCGCGTATAGAAGAATGCTTTTTGGGCTCATCAACGCTGGTGCCACTTTCCAATGCGCCATGGAGATCACCTTCAAGGATCTAATTGGCAAGTGCATAATTATCTACATGGATGATTTAACCATGTTTTCTAAAAAAAGAGGTAATCACGTCTCTGATTTGTGCAAAGAGTTTTAGAAATGTAGGGAGTTTGGGGTTTCCATTAACCCCAAGAAGTGCATTTTTGGAGTGATTGAAGGAAGATTGCTCGGGCACATCATTTCAGAATAGGGTATCTCTATAGACCTTGAACGTATCAAGTCCTTACTCAAAATTTTTCCCCCTAGGCAGCAAGAAAGAATTAAAATCCTTCTTTGGAAAAAATAATTTCGTCAGGAAATTCATCACGGGTTTCACAGAGATTGTTAAACCTCTCAATGCTATGTTGAAACAAGATGCCAAGGTTGAGTGGACACCCAATGCCAAACAAGATTTTTAGGAAATCAAACAGGTCATCGCTGAGGCACCTGTGTTAGTTAGCCCAGATTATCTGAAGATATTCTACATCTACTCGTTTGCTTCAGAGCATTCCTGTGTTAGCATGTTGACCAAGAAGGATGAGGAAGGAAATGAGCACCCAATCACCATCATGAGTGCTCCCCTAAATGATGCTGAATTGCGATACCACAATGTAGAAAAGTAGGCGTACGCTCTCGTCAGAGGGGTGAAGAAATTTAGACACTACATCCTGCGCAATAAGGTATTTGCCATTGTACTAGACCTAGCAGTAAAAACGTTGCTCATGCAAAATGAATTGGGTGAAAGAAGAGCTAAATGGGTCACCCTACTCCAAGAATATCACATGGAGATCCAACCAATAAAGCTAGTAAGAGGACAGGTGCTCACCCGCATGATTGTTGAAGAGGTAGTAGAAGCTGGACCGGAACTCACTGTGCAGCAGTACTAGCTTAAGGATGTCTCCCCTGGAGAATGGTATCAGAATGCTGTCTATTATTTGCTAAACCATAAGTGTCCACCACACCTGCAAGGAGTCCAGAAGCGGGCTCTTAGATTGACAAGCAATGGCTATATGCTACAAGGTTCCATTCTTTACAAGAAGAATCATGAAGGAATTTACTTAAGATGCCTAGGTAAGGAGGAAGTGGATCAAGTCTTAAAAGAGTTCCATGATAAATTTGGCATGGGTCATGGTTCTGGTTCTTCCACAGCACATCAAATATTGAGAGGGGTATTATTGGTAGACTATCTTCAAAGATGCCCATTGCCATGTTCACTCACGTCACACATGCCAAACCACTACCACCAAGGAAAATAATGCTACTGTCCCACTACAGCCTGTGCTGGAGGTAAGGCCGTTTTCACAATGGGGTCTTGACTTCATCGGTCTGGTAAGCCCTCCATCATCTGTTGGACACAGGTACATTTTTACCACTAATGATTACTATACTAGGTGGATGAAAGTAATAGTATGTAAGTAATGCACAACTGAAGTAGTTACTAATTTCTTAGAAAGTTTCATTTTAAATCGCTTTGGTTGTCCTTATGCTTTGGCATGTGATAATGGACCGGCTTTTGCTTCATTGAAATTTGCTAGTTGGGCATTTGACTACAAGATTGCCCTTAAGTTTTCATCCAATTACTACCCCTAAGGCAATGGCCTCGCTAAATCTACAAATAAAAACTTGATTACCTTAATCAAAAAATTGCTAAATAGGAATCCTAAGGACTGGCATACCCTGCTCCATTTCGCCCTTTGGGTTGATCACACTCGCCACAAGGCTGCCCTTGGCAATTCCCCGTTCTACCTTGTTTATGGCCTAGAACCTATATTTCCTATCCATCTGAAGATTCCTACTCTTTAGTTCGTCAATGATTTTTATGAGGGAGGAGATCATAGGGAAGCTCGGTTAGCTTAGCTCTTGCATTTAGAGGAAATCCAAGACCATGCAATAGAAAATTTCACCAAACACCAGGGCATAGTTAAGAGATGGTTCGACTGCCAAACCAAGATCAAAGCCTTTAGAATTGTAGATCTGGTCCTGTATTGGGACAAGGCCCACGAAAAGAAAGGGAGACAACAAATTCGACAAGCTCTTGCTTGGCCCCTTTCAAATAGCTGAGATTTTGGGAGACAGTGCTTTCCGCCTAAAGACCTTAACTGGTGAGAACGTCCCATTGCCAGTCAACAGGTAGCACCTAAATCATTACTTCCAAGCCTGAGCTCATTCGGGCTCTTCTTTGTAAATATTTGTACATTGGTTAGGGTAGATTGCTTTTCTGGTTTGCTTGCATTTTTTTGTTTTGCGTCGTTCTTTTGTTTTCCCCCTCCTGACAGTTTTGCTTTGAAATGATGTTTCCTACCCCTTAGCAGTGGCTATGCTTGCTTGACAAATGGTTTTCTTTGTTGACCATCCTTGGTGTTCTTTGGCTAAACATTCACTCTCAACCATCGGTCTTTGAAAATAGCTCATGAATGATATCTTTGTCTAAACTCTGCTTAGAACTCGACCCTTGGTTGGATTTATTTACACACATCTCAAATCTCACACAAAACACACAATAATCATTTCAAAAGGATTGTGCCAGGGTTGCTATGACACCCTAGTGAGTGAAAAATCTTAAGTCTACTCCAGTGACCACTGCAGTATCAAACCCATTTTAGGCTTCAGTGCTTACCCAGTCAAGTAAATTGATAAATGAAAATCATACATTGAAATGAATATCAAAATGAAAGAGAAAAGGAATTCTATAAAATAAATGACCATATGGGTGTGTGGGTAACTCTACCAGGGCTATGGACACCAAGTCGGTAGTAGAGCAATATCCATGGGATTGCAGTGACAACTCCGTCAGGGCTATAGATGCTTGACTGGCAGCGGAGCAATGTACAGGTTACTTTTGGTGTTAGACAATTTACGTAGCTCGCTTGGTTGAATTGGTAACCCTAGTCACTATCCTGAGGAAAGGAATGAACTCACTACACACACTTCTGAGATATCCTATAAACTAACCCAATTAAGGATCTCGTTCTCCCAGATTCATCTATGGAAGCCACTCCTGGTCTGCGGAACAAGAGGTTCTGGGTCCTGAATGAATATTTATCCTTAGAATGCTTAGGATCATTCTCTAGCCGTGTCGCCATTTGTTGTGCCCTTAGCACACATGCCCCACTCGGAATGGGGACCCTATCTTCTTTCACCTTGTTGGGTCATTTTTATCACCACCTCATTTTGTGTGCCCCCCTTTTAGTGTCTCGAATGGTCAATGTTGCTTTAAAGTCCTACCATAAGTTGACTGTACCTTCCCCTTTTAATTTTGTCATGTTCTAGTGCCTCGCGAAGTCCCTCTGGTAGTTTGACTCTAATAATGGCCCTGGGCCCTCCAGGGACTGGTCATTTGAGTTTCCCTTGCTCGGTTTCCCCGTTGTGCCTACCATTCCCAACGGCACGCGGGTTGCATCCTCTCGGACCCCGGGTTTGAACTCCTGTTCTTTGTCTGCAATCTGCTTTAAATCTCGATGGCAGTTTAACACTTCGGGCCTCGAACCTCGGAGTTCCACTCTCGGGGTTCCAAGAGTGTCTCACCATTCCTCATGGCAAACCTCTGGCAACATCCTGCCTTCCGGGTCCCGCCACCATATTCACCGTCTGAGGAGTTTGCAGGAAATCCTCATCCGTCGAGTGTTCCAGGCCTCATATTTTGGAATTTTGAGTCGAGAATTCTGTGATGGTTCCATCATCTCTAATGGT
The DNA here is from genome assembly GCA_007258455.2 of Sequoia sempervirens. Taxonomy (NCBI): domain Eukaryota; kingdom Viridiplantae; phylum Streptophyta; class Pinopsida; order Cupressales; family Cupressaceae; genus Sequoia; species Sequoia sempervirens. Next base: position 20,035 of record VDFB02330957.1, on the reverse strand, counting down.
GGGTCTTTGGCGGAACTCCGCCCTCCAGGCCCTGACTCTCTCTTCGCCACCGCCATCCTGCGCCCCCTAGCCATCAAACCCCGGTTCTCCCACCGCTGTTGCGGAATTTCAAATTCACCAACCTTTCTCTTGTTGTACCTGCATTTAAGAGGGTCATTAATGGTGATTAGGGGTATAAAAGACCAACTTGAGCCCGTCATTATCACTTGACAGAGTTGTAGAATGATCAAAGAACTTCCTAGAGGAGCCCACTGTCTTCGACACCTTCACACTCATCGCTCTCACCATCACTTCATCGATCGTAAGTGGATCCCACATCTCCCCACATTGAGTGTTCGAGGTAAGTCCTCCATTCGCCCTCTTGAGCATTGTTTTCATGATTTCTAAGGATTTAAAACAATAACAATCATCAAGAAGCCATGCAAATGATAAAATACAACACCACGAACAAAACCCATGTTTTGAAAACGTAAGAAAACCTTCGAGGGAGCCCTCATGACCGATCTAGAGCTCCACCTCGCCACGGCTATTCTTCGCATTGGGAGATCATCCCCTTTGGCCCCAGGACCTGTCTTGGCCATCCATACCAAAATAATGAACATTCCTTTCGATGGAAATTTCCCCTTCCAGGCCTGGGCCTTCGGATTTCCTTGTTTGGAAGTCTTCCTCAATGCCACCGTGTCGAAACAGCGAACTCTCCCCACCCCTCTGAGCTCTGGGGCCTGCCCTTCTCCTCGCTGCGGGCATGTCATACTAGACAGGTGCCCTTCGGATTTCTTGGGCCTGAAGCTTCAGACATCCATTCCTGAGATTCTGTCCTTCATTCGCTGTTGGGCATATGTTCGTCCATCGCCAGGACCTCACAGCTACACCTCCTTTCTCCTTGTGATTACCTGACGTCCTTGTAACCTCTGGGCTCTGAACCTCCTTTCACCACTAGGATGTTACTTGAATAAGAAACGCCCTCATTCTTGTCGGGCTTTGCCGCCCGAGAATCCTATCCTCATCCACCATCCCAAGCAAAAATTCTCGCCGGCCCCTCTAAGCTCCGAGCTTCGCCCTTCTGTCCGCTGTGGGACTAAAATACAAAGTCAAACGGTGATCAGCTTGATCTCCACCCAGACCTTATGCTATAGACTTTTGTTTGGCGTTTTCCCTCTCGAACAGTGAATGCGCCATGGTCCCCCAGCCTTCTCGACCTGGTATGTAAAACTATTGAACACCCTCATCCATGTCGGGCTCCATTGTGTGGGACTCCTTCCCTTGCCCGCCATTCCAAATGAAATTCTTGTCCATCATTTTGAGCTCTGGGTTCTGCCTTCCCAATCGCCGCTAAATTGAAAATGATATCACATGGAGGACGCCCGTGCCAGGTCCAGTCTTGCTCCTGGCTGTCAGCAAGACTTATGGATCTCGTTGGAACCCTACCCCGCTAGGCCCTAACTATCGAGCTACCCCCTCTGAACTTCCGTCTGACATTTGCGTCCCAAATGGTGAAAGATGAATGCCTTCCCAATACTATAGACCCGAATGCTGAAAAGTGAACTTATAAATTGTTAGTCGCCCTATAGCCTACTCGACCCTAGATCCCAGAGTTTCATCTCCAGAATTCCATTTTCAGTTTGTTGTTCCAAATTGCCATCCCCAGATGACTCTCCAGCCTGGGACTTTCGAATTCTCCCAAACTGATCCAAATGAGCCCAAATATGAAATCTAACTTCGACCCACATGCTTAATTTCAGTCCTCTTCATTATGAACCTCTCGAAGTACAAAAATATGACTGAAGAGAATCTCTAGGAGCCCTCCACCCTTTTTTCCCTTCCAAATAGCATTCCTACTGAGGAATTCCGGCCCTCTGGGCCTAAACTGTTCAAATGCCCTTAATCAAAAGATCAATGACATTAGGAGATAAAAGGTCATGTTATGCTTAATAGATGGATTGTTTAAAATGGATGTTATCTTTAGGATTTCAGTTAACATGAATGCTTTTGTGATCCATTGTGCTGACGACGCCTTTGCTTGTAGAATATATGGAATCGGGTGCGGGACCTTCAACGACAACCGTCGAGAAGGACAAAGGGAAAAGGTCAGCCAAGATTCCTTAAGGGAAAGAGGACAAGGACTAGATGAAATACCAATTTTAGCGTGATCCTCTACACTCAAAAGTCACCACAGATTGAAAGGAGATCACCGATACCAACATAGGCCAAGTCAATATTGACAAATTCACATAAAGAGTCAGGGTCAATCCAATGACCAAAAATGCAAGATTGATAAGGCAAAGTGGAATCGCAAAGGTTGCTAGATTCTCTCCATCCCTCATGGCCCCCGAGCTGGTCATGGCTTGTCGGGAGGCATATCAAGCTGACACAAGGACAATCATTGATATAGAGGGCAACACTCTTGCTGACATGTCACCTGAAGGGAACACAAAGACCTTCCATATTCTCACATTTCAAGAAACGGAAGAGCCCAACATAGAAGGATGTCAATCAACATGGGACGATAATCCGGTGGGCTGTAAAAGGGTAATAAATCAGCATTGGCTCAAAGAAAAGTGAGGTACCGCTGTGAAGGTTCCTCAAGAACTCTTCCGTAGTGAATTCCATGAAAATTACCATGACTTGGTCACCATGTTAAGCAGGGTTATGGGTCTTCCTACGGCCGCCTACTTTTAGGAATGGATGGTGTACTTCATTGAACAAATTCTTTGGGGGAATGAGGATGTCACTATGAAGACTTCATTCTATTGGGGAGGTATAATAAGTAACTGCTTCCATGAGAAATTTGTCAACATGAAGAAGAGCTCCAAATTTTATATGACTTCCTATCTTGTCTATTCCTTGGCAGATCGGAGACAGTACAATGGGCTATTTGTGGCACCCGATCAGGAGCAGGGGCGAAGACTCAAGGTCTATGATAGGTACCCACAGCTCTAGTACCAAAACTTCAAAAGGGAATATTGCAGAGTAAACGACACCTTCATTAGCTATATTATCAGAATGATTGTCCTAGACTTCGAGAGGAGGGTCTCCCATAGTGCCAGGGTACTCTTGAAGCAGTATGCCTTCCTCTTCATTTAGTACCCGAAGTTTACATACATCTATGCCTAGGTCTTTACTAAAAGGCCAAACAGGTTACCTCAATACCCCAATGACTGAATCATCCTTTTGGAGCTTTCCCGACAACTCCAACACATACAGGCAATCTTCAGGAGCAAGCACATAGCAGGGATTTCTTATCCCATGACTCTGGGCCAGGGCATGTATAGGCTACAAACTTCCCAGTTTGTTGGTAACTCTAAGAAAGCACTAAAAGATTACCATTTCTACCTACACACTGCTCGCCTGCGAATAGACTCGCATGGCCACATCAGGAAGGCATTGGGACTAGGGTTCACTCATTTGCACCACATTGAAAACTTCTAGGGGATTGATAGGATGATAAGGAGGTACATGCAAGGCATTATATGCAAATGACTATGTAGTTTATAAGGAAAGTGCAGCCTTTCCCCATACTGGACCAAGTCAAGGAAGATGTAATGCACCCTAGGTACCCTACAGTCGCCAATTTTTCAATACCATCAATTGACTAGGATGAGCAGGAGGTCGATGACCTCGACACTATAACCAAGCCAATCTTGGCTCATACTAAAGAGTGGGTTGATGGCAAAGTAGCTCAATTAAAGCAGCAAGGAGTAATTTTGACTTATGAAGGGCTTAAAAGTGAGCCAAGTGCCACAGAGGATGCAACTGCCACTACTTCTACTAGCGGGACCTCCAAGTCTCCTCCGCTCACTAGATCTATGAAGAGAAAGGGGACAGAAATGGAACAGTCTCTAGACCCTAAGGTCTATGCAAGGAAAGAAATGGGAGGCTCACCCTCCAAAAGGCTCAAACAAGCAAGGAGCCCCATGGAATAGCCCTCAACCCAGGAGGAGAAGGTGAGTGGTACAGATCAATTGGAACCTCTCTTGGCTCTCCTTGCCCTTGTCGTTGCACCACCTACCTCTCTGGCTATGATTACCACATCCCCACCGGCAGTGGACATTTTTGTCCATCTTACCCCTTCACCTCTGACTGAGTCTGTAATAATTGTTGACTCCTCTTATGCCATAACTATGCCCCCTTCCTCTGCTGCCATGTCACCAACCACATCACTCCCTATGGCAACGGTGATAGCACCTATTCCCATTTCCACCATGCCTGAGACTCTCTCGAGACATATGCAAAATCTTCCCCCTAAGCTATCCCAGATCCTAATGGATCCCACTCTTCAAGCAGCCCTTGCATAAGCCCTCGCTACTACTCAGCCTTCACAACTGCCGACAGGGCCACTGGCTATGGAAGCCACCATGCTAATCTCTAAGGAGTGGGAGGAATGAGAATGAGAAGCCTCAGGGGCCTATGAGGAGGAGGTTGATGAATACCACGAGCACTCAGAATATGAGCACTGAACAATTGATAGGGTGGCCTATGAAGAGGAGGGAACTAGTTCCTCGAAGAGCTGGGACGAGGAAGGTAGCACTGGTGGTAGGGTAATCATGTAGGCCTTTGACGATGATATTGAAGAAGAACTAGCCCGGCAACCAAAGTACACCAAATCAGAGGAAAAAAGGCTGCCCCTTGAAGAAGAAGAATAGTAGAAAGAAGACAAAATGGACGGTGGGACCCAAACTGTGAAGAGCCTCGAAGTCGAGCAAGTCATAGAACATGTGCACGAGATTGAACATGCTGAGGGAGATGCTGCCAAGGAAAAAGAAAAGTCCCCATAAGAAAAAGGAGTGGAAACCTTGGCCTTGACCAAGAGGGGCGAAGGTGGCCATGATTCACCCAAGGGAAAATCAGCTGTGCCTGAATGGTTAGAGATGTAGCTTGAAAGAAAAACCCCTGTACTAAAGGACCCAAGTGTGATTAGAGGCCATCTTGGCTCAAACTCAAATCACGACAAAGAAGGAGAAGAAGCCCAAAGTTTGATCCAGGGTGATGATGGATGCTTCTGGGTCTTGAGCAGCACAAATAGCAACGCCTATGATTGGCCAGGCTGGGGTGAGTTACAATATCTCCACCATCGACCTGGAAACCACCACCAGGGAGCAGAAAGTTAGTCACCTTGAGGAGTTAGTGGCTACGGTGGTGCATTTGATAAAATAGGATAAGATCTCGAAGGATGAGCTCAAGACATAGGTTGTAGCATTAATAGATTACATACAACAATGGTCTTTAGTGGATGACCTGCCTACCACATCCACAACCACACCCCAACTACTATCCAAGGAGTAGATCGATAAGAAGGAAAGAAGGAAGAACTTGGAAAAGAGCATAGAGGACTGGTTCTGACAAGTCTTATATGTCAGAAACGTGGGAATTAGTCAAGTTGTGTGAACAACCAACAAGTTCTTAGATCTGTTGCAATCTCTGGAAGGCACGAGGAAGCTCTACAACAACTTCCCTACAACCTATGACTCCACCTTTCCAAGGATTGAAGCTATCCTTCAGATGCCAGAAGCCATGTGGGAAAAGGAGCTTGCATTTAAGAAAGACGATCACTGGCTAATGGATGTATGGCGATGAGACTTTGACAACCAGAAAGAAAGGATGGAACTAATCATGAGCAAGGTGGATTCGTACATTGAATGGATCAAGGAAATCAGGGCAGAGTGCGCTTGTTATCTCAAGCTGATGACAGAGTACGATATGCCCATAGTGTAAATGGATCCAGAGAAGATAAAGCCCTACTTCCAGGAGAAGATGGACGGGATGGCTGGTGAAATCACAGTGGAACTCCTGAGTTTTATTGCCCGTGCCTTCGATCAATCAGAGCTATTTAGGGACCAAGGTGCAAGTATGATGAGGATTGGAAAAGGCTAGAAGATAATGCAAAAGAGTGGAGCTACTAGATGCTGCAATATGAAATCATTGAAATAGACAAGCTCCAAGCAGTCATCCTCAAGTTCATAGAATACACAACATCTAAGAGGCAGGAGGACAACCTCGTCAAAGATGAAGAACTCCCTGAGGAGTAGCTATAGTAAAACAACAATCGGCTAATAGACAAAAGAGCTACAGTGCCATCAGTAGACGACAAAATAGGGAAAATGACAAAATGTAATTTTAAATTATGATATAGTGGGGGTAGGTCAAACCCTATTTTGTAATGAATCATGGCCACACAATAAGAATTGATCTTGGCCATTCATTAGATCTTTTGGTCACTATAAATAGAGCTCTCCTCTCATTTGCAAAGAGAGTTGAGTTGTTGCAAAGGCATGCTACATAAATTTATAAAGAAAAGACATTGACTTGGTGTATTTTATGAGTTTCTCACATGTTGCTTGATTCAATCTCCATTGTTAGATGTTTAACTTAGGTTTTATTGCTGTTCTAGTTAATTGTTTCCTTGCTTTGGTAGATTTTAGGAATGATGTCCTATGATCATGAAAATTCATGTTGTGTTGATGACTTCTTAGTCCATACTTTTTGTTGTTTGCTAATGGTAGATAGCTGTGTAAAGTTAGTATGGACTTGAATTTGAAGCTGCTCGAAAACTTTCATCTTTGTTCATGCATGCCTATGGTGAATGATAGACGAAACATTTGCAGACCTTAGAAGATAGTACAAATCCCATGAGACTGTGAGATTTCTGGTTAAGTGGAATATTGTTTCAAGAAGCTATCCATTGCAGAAACTCCATCATCACTATTCACAACTAGTTGCAGATCCAATAACCTCCTCTCTTCCTTGCCCTTTTTCATTTTATTTAATGAGTAACCTATGCTGAGGTTCATTGCACATTGTAAAGTTAAATCCAATGACAAACATGGAGTTTACGAATGTTGTTTGAACCTAAAGCCAAATGCACATTAACTTCCCTATCTTAAAAACTCCATTTCAAGATCCAACTTCCCACGCTTTGTATTACCCATGTAAGACTGCCTTGCGATTCCAACAAATCACATCAAACAACTGAGATATTCCAAGCACTGTCAAGACCTGACATTAGAGACCTTGGGATAGTGTTATGCAATTTGATTGTGGAATATTGTCTTTCAAGAGAGGTAGTGCACCTATGCATTGCCTGTGTTGAGAAGTGCATAAAAAACACATCAACACTAAGTTTGACCTTTGAAAGAGACATGTAAGAGCTCTTAAATGCTTTCTTAGAAGGAAAAATCCCTTTTGAAGGGATTTTCAAGCTTGGAGGAATATTCCCCAAAGATGCCTTGTTGAGGGAAAATGAGGATTTAATAAATTAATTAAAATCCTTTATTTATGCAAGTGGGAAAATATAGAGAATGTGACATGCATTAGATTAGATTAATCATGATTTGATTAATTTAAGTGAAGATTAGGTGATTTGACCATTTTGACTTAGATTTTAGGACTAAAATAAATCAAAATGAGAGGAATATGATTTAGACTTAATTAAACAAAGATTTTGATTTATTTAGCTAAAGGGAATGATGTTAGTGGTTTAATTAAATGAAGAACTTTAGAAGACTAATTAAATAAACTTGATTTATTTAATTAAAGAGATAACTTAGGAGATTAATTAAATAAACTTGATCTATTTAATTAAAGAGATGAATGTGATGATAAAGAGATGATTAACGATGCCATGGAATTAGTGAATATGGATTAGATGCATGATGTCAATTTTGCATGTCTACATTTGGTCCCTCTTTGAAGTAATGTACTTGTTGTGTTGGTTCAAAGAATAAACTTGTTGTGATCAAAATTTTAAAAAAACACAATTTTTTCAGAGGCCCCAGCAGAAAGAGAAAACTGGTACATTGCCCCCTCGAGAGATTGAGCGAAAAGATTTGATTTGAGGATCAATATCATGATAAAGAGGTTCAAGATGGACATATGGATGGTTATGATGATGGTGCAAATGAGATGATTTTAAGATGCTTAGAATAACCAATCTTAAAATGATGATGTAATATATGTGAGATGGATGAGATGGATGATGTGATATGCTATGATTATGAGATTTATGTATGCTAATGGTTTGTGGATGCAAGATAGATGCAAGATGGATGCATTGGTGATGTTATGTTAGTGTGGAGAGAAGAAAGAAAAAATGAGATGATGACAAGAGGATCCAACAAGTCCATGATTTGATGAGACTTTATTAGAGATGGTGATGATGATAGATGATCATTTTCTTATCAAGAATTTGGACTTTAAAAGGGCTACTTAACATATGTTTGATAACACACATAGATACAATGCATCAAGGTATAAAGAACCAAGATGTCATTGTACCTATTGCGATGGACTTTGACTCGACAAAAAAATAGGAGTATTCTTGTTCACACTTGACATACGAAAACCTTGCTAGGACATACCTAACAAAGAAAGTATTTTCCAAGTTATATTACAAGAACATCCAACAAGCACATCAGACAAAAGGATAATGATTGATGCCCCATTCCATTCTCTCTAAATCACTTTGATTAGACATCATCGAGAGTTCATTGGAATGAGCGCAATAAGATAAATCAAAAGAGAAGATCAAGTATACAAACAAGTCAATGTTCTTCATGCCTCTAGCCAAAGGGATTTGATTTTTTTAGGATAAGAACCGAAATGATTGCCAATAGATAATGCCCATTGTAGGAAGGATGCATCCTAGGACATGTTGGTGGATGACCGCATGTCGTTTTGTTATCCAAAGTGTTTTACTAAAAGATAATGCCATTATAAGAAGGATACATACTAGGGCATGTTAGTGAATGGTGGAAAGTTGATAGGTTTGTTCAAAAGGCTGTTGATACAAGGATGATTGACATGTTTGAAAATGATCAAGAGTTTGATTTTGCATTTAACGGTTTGTTGCTTTGATTTTGATTTTGCATTTGAAGTTTTCTTTTGTTCATTGTTGTGATTGTTTCTATTTGTGTTGCCAAAGGGTGAAGGTGACGATCAATTTATTATGGATGATTGATTATTTCGAATGAAAGCAAGATGAGATGGATGGATTTTTTCAAATATTTGGATATTTTTGAGATTTTTGGAATGTTTTGAGACTGTTTTGGTATTTTCAAGATTTTACAAATGTTTTTATTTTTGATTTTTCAAATGTTTTGGGGTTTTCTAAGATTTTATAAATTTTTTTGGATTTTGTGTTTTTTGAGTGTTTTTGGATTTTGATGTCTCAGGGGCTGATCAAAGATTATCCTTGCCTACATTTCAGCTCAAAGATGACGTAGTTTGGATTCCATGTTTTTGACAATTTGGATATGGATAGGTGTGATGATATTAGTGATCTATTTTGGGATTTTGTTGAAAACCAAGCTTTGATTGATTGATCGGATCAATGAATTGATGATGATAACATTGTTGAGGATGAACAACAATGCAAGCATAGTGTGAATCAACAAAAGGATTAGGATGGATGTCCCAAGATGATGAGGGGTTGATGATGATAACATCGTTGAGGATAGACAACAATGCAAGGATAGTGTTAAGCAACACAAGGATTGGGAAGGATATCCCAAGATGATGAGGGATTGATTGGATTTAATTGATCAAGATTTTGAAGCTTGATTTGGAACAACATTTGTTTGGATGATTGGATGTGACATTTGAAATGTAGTTTAGATGCAACTAATAGTTTATTGTTTGGATTGATGCCTGATGAAAGATGAAGCTGGATAAGGAATGTCTTCTCATCAAAATATGTTATGGGCTAGTGATTTGGATTCTTTCTCACAAAATTTTTGACCAATTTGATTTTACATTCATCAATGTTTGGATCATCCCATAAGTTGGAGGATATACATCAAGATTTATTCCTAAAGAAAGAAGTAAATATCTGCCCCCAATGTCTAGCAATGTATGGAATGCCATGGGTGGATTCTTGGATAGGTGTATGGATGGATGGGTATGGTATGCACGCAAAGGATTCCAATGATTATCTTGTGATAAGATACAGTGTTCACATAAAGAACACTCATTTGGATAATGTTTCATGGCTCAGATAATGTTGGATAGGATAAGATCAATGAAAATGATCCATGTCAAGATGTTTACCATAAGTAAACATAAAGTGTGCACCAAAATTTATCAAGATCAAGATAAATCAGACTATGGATGCAGATATATGCACATGGATTGGATAAATGGTTCATGAATGAATGGATTTATGATAGCTGAGATGGATGGAATGCTGGATTTATTATGGATGGGATGAGATGCTTCCACCTGAACTGATGCACGTAGATTCTCAATTCTACACATGATGTCTGTTTACCAGGTTTTCATCATGGTAACTGCCCAAAGTGCCACCATAGTGGTTTTCACTAGAGGATGATTTTTTTTCTTTATTGTTTTCAATCCTTTTTCTATTTTTTTTGGATTTTCATATTTTATTTTCTTTTTTATTTTTTTCTGAAAGATTCATGCTTACCCACCTAGTGGTGTTGATGTAGATGCTTATGTCATAATGTTCCATCAATATCCTACTTGAAGAAGTGTTTTTTCCAAGATACATGCACTTGAATACAAATTTTGAGATTCTTGATCTACTTCGTTGATATTGGAGTTGACTTTGTCTTTGTGCACACATTGTGATAGAGTCACCTTCTAAATCCTTATGATGAAGGGTCATTTCCAACACATGGTCAATGTGAGAACTGGATATTATGTATAGAGGTGTGGATGGAGTGTGTTTAGGGATAGGAGATGGATTGGTTGACAATTTGGAACCTTTGACTCTCCAAACTTGGGAAGATGAGCAATGATGGGTGGATATGGAAGTATGCATGGAATTAAGACCAACTACTTGATACACTTTGTATGTCACTTGAAAATCCTGCTTTTTCTTTTGTGGACATCTTTGATGGATACTTTTCCATTTTTTATTTTTCCCCATAGTTTCTTTGGCTAATGGAGTTTGATAGGGATAATCTATCTTTGTATGTTGTGGTATCCACGCATATTTGATTTGTCCATTATGGTTCTCAGTGTTTCTTGATTTGATTCAAATATTTCTTTTGATGTTGGTCCCAATTCATGGATGGGATGATGGGTGGATGAAGATTCATGATGTGGTTGGTTGTATTATTGACATTAGTTTCATCATAAGGACTCTTCATGCTCCCTATGTTGACATTTTCTTGAGACATAGTTGCCTCTAGTATTGTGGAAGTATTACCTTCATGCTTTGATTATACCTATTATGAGAGCTCTTGTTTAGAATGCATTCTCTCATAAATGACCTCCACAAATGATGTTATTGGAATTTGCTACTCTACTGACTCCAAAATATCCTGTTCTATCTGACATGTTTCCTTGAGTGGATAATGTTGGATATCTTCATACAAGACGTCCTTAGTCTAAATTTGGGATATATCTAATCCTGATGTTGACAACTCAGTTTGAATATAGGAATCAAGAACCTGCTCTTTTTGTGTATTAATGTCAGGAGTAAAAGAATCCTATTTTGAATGAAGATCATCTATGTGTCCATCCAAAGAAAGCATCTCATGGGTAGATGGAGGAGTATGTTCTATATGGATATGATTATTATTTGTGGCATCCTGTATAGATAGGAGAGTGTCCATTAAATCATTATAGTATCTTGTAGATACGAATTCTTGATCTTCAATAATTTTGTAATTGCTTTTGACATGCTTTGGATCAAGTTCTTGACATGGGTCAGTTTCAAAGGATGGATTGCTTATAAAAGGTTCTTGGATGTCATCATTAGGCATGGGAATTGGCTCAATATCCTCTTCATTTTTTAGTGGACTTGGATCAAATGTTGAGTTGAAGATTCCTTCAATATCTACAACCATGAGGTTGAAGGATGTCAATATTTCTTGGAAAGGACCATTGCTAGACTTTCTTGAAATATGTTGATCATGCTTTGGAATGAATTCTTGACATATTCCCTCTAACTCATTAGGTGATGTAGAGACATTTTCAACATGATCATTGGTTGAATCCTGATCATTGTCCCCAATAGTTATCATTTTTTGTGCTTATGCTTGTGCTTGTGCTTGTTGGGTAGCTTGTGTGACTTGGGAGGCTTGGGTAGCCTGTGCAGCTTGCTGAGCAGCTTGGTACTACTAGAGTTCATTTTGGTAGGTTTGGTAAGCTTTTATCACATTACTGTATTGGCATGCTGCATTTGGTTTAGGTGGTAGTGGTGGTGGATTCAGAATTGTGTTGGATGTAGTGACAAGTGGTTGAGATACGCTTGGAGAAATCATGGTAGTGAGGGGTTGAGATGTGATGGGTCTGAGAGTGGTGGTTGGAATGATTGAAGTGATAGTAATGGTTGGAATGATTGAGGTGATAGGTCCTTGGGAGACATTTTTTGATTTGTCAAGATCAATGTTGTTGTTTGATTGGATACCATCTATTGTTGCAATATCAGTGGTATATTTGGACGATTTGATTCAATGATTTGATTGGTGCTTGATGGATTTCCTTGGATCGATTTATTTTGGACAATGTTCTAATTTGGGATGATGTTTACATTTGGCATGATAGGTTGAATTTGAAAATTATTGATGTTGGGAATCACATTGCCTTGATTTAGGTAACTTTGATTTTGCATGGTGTTACCATGACTTGGATTAATACATGGAGTTGCTAACATTTTGTTTGGAATTTGAATAATATTCATATGATTTGCAAACATATCCATCCCAAAGTTTACCAAGTTTGGATTCAAAATGTTCATGTTTTCTAAAGTTGTACTTGGTACATTCACATTTGGCATATTGGGATTTGATGGGATGGTGTTGTTCATTTGAACGCTAATGCATTGATTTTTTAGCTGATAGACTTGTAGGTTTGGACTTGGATTTGAATATACCATTGGGAAAAGTGGTCCAAACTTTTGATTGGGCATACTCACATTTGTTGTACCATTGAGGTTTGTAGGAGATAATGATCCCATGTATGGATTGTATAAATTTGATTTTTGATAATCAATCGGCATAGTAAGGCTTTGAAATTTCAATTGATTTAGATTACTCACAATGTATGGAGCAAGTTTTCATTCCATGTTCCTCTTGTGTTGAGCTCTAGCTTGAACCGTAAAATAAGGATCAATTTTCAAGAATGTGGGATGCTAATTCTTTGGATTGATCTACACTCTAGGTACGAAAAATAAAGTCTAAGAGTTTAAGGATCAAAAAGATGGTGATGAGATATGAAATATAGATGATTGGTGAATGATTGGGAATCTTAGGAAACCTTGAAGAGGATTCTAAACTTTAGGACTTGGATTGATAATTTGATTTGATTTGGATTGGTTTGACTCGATTTGGATAGTGAGCTCATAAACTCTAAGAGGTTGGAAGATTTCCTAGAGTAAACTTATCCACAAGATTCTAATTTTACTAAATGTGTAAAGAAGGATTCATCTAGAAACACCTAACCAAACAAGATGATTTTGATTTGATTTGATTTTGGATTTTGGATAGTGAACTCATAAACCACAAGATGTTGGATGTTATCAAGGGATAGATTTGTTCACAAAGACCAATAATTTGACTAAATATGTGGATAAGGATTCATCTACACACATATAATCAAATGAAATTATTTTCATTTGGTTCAAATGATTTTCCCGAAGTTTAGCATGAGGGATTTTTTCAAGATTTCCAAGAATTTTTTATGAGATGATTTTGATTTGATGTTTAGGCGATTGATGAAAGTTTTGATTTTGATCCTAAGAGTCTTAGAGATACTTTGTTTACCAGACCAAGATATTGAAGAGCATTATTTTCTTTGAGATTATTTCAAACCAAAAGACCAATGTTTGCTCGAAAGACGATAAAAAGATAAACAAGCACATGTGTGGGGTTCAATTGTTATCTTTTCTTAATGAATTTTTTTTTACCATAAACACACTTTTGATTAAGTTTCAAACTAAATGTCCAATGTCATAACCTCTTTTCATCCCACAAAGTGCTATGTGGAATTTCGAAGAAATCAAGACAAGGGTTGCCTAATGTTGACCTTAGTAAGAGAAAATTAAGATGCAAACACAATTACTTAGGAACCTCTAGGGATGTAATCCCTAGGCTAAGCAATAGCTCTTAGGTTTTTTCAAAGGTATTTTCTCTAACAAAGGCGTTTGAAATTTTGAATGATTTGTTGAATGTGTGTTTCCCAATGTTTTCAAACAAGTGTTTTGTAACCAAGAAAAAGTATAACCCTATGGATATGAAAGACTTTATTTGTTGAGTCCCCACTTGGACAAGTCCAGCTATGCTTATTTTTAGCAAATGGTTAGATTCTTGACCCCATTGGCTCCCCTCCATGGTCCTCACTTATATGGGGCAACCAAGCATCAACACCCATGAATCTCCCATGGAATACTTTCCATTTCTACTAAAAACCATAAAATTGTGGGGCATATTTAGAATAACTGTTCTTGTACCAACAAATAGATAGGGATTTTGGCCTTTCTACAACAAGGGTTTTAATACAAACTTTCCATTTTTAAGAGTTGACCCATCTAGGTGAGAGACCATTGTTGCCCTTCTCATCGGAGCCAACAACGTGATACTAGTGTTTGTTCCAATACCCACTTTTATATCCTAGCTGGAAATACTCTTGGCTTTAGAGTGTTACCGGTTGAGTCATTCCCTTGGGTGAGTAATTTTTCCCCAAGGAATACCCTCTAAGATAAACAAAAGCGAGCAAACATATCTATAATGCAATCGATCTTTGTTGAGAAACAAAGAGAGAATACACGTGATAGGTTCACTCACACTCGCAAGATTTTTTTTTCAATTTTAAACCCAAATTGAAGTGCGGATGCAATCACTTTATCCCAACCCAAGACTACCAAAATCCTTTTGATTCTCAAGATTATCATGAGGCATGAGAGAAGTGCATACTTATTTTCAATGGTGTTAGTTTGAGTAAGTAATTACAAAACAAAGAAACACTTGTTCATTTTGAGTCTACAAAGCAATGATTTTGATTCATTTTAAAGCACCAAAGCGAGATATGCAAGTTGCCTTGTTCAATTGTTAAATCTAAAAACCAACTCTAGAAAGTTTGTTCTAAAGTTCTTTTTAAACCCTTTGTTGTGAAAATTGAAATGTTCTTCTTAGACCCCCAAAAAGATGTGAGTTGATTTAAAATAGAAAATTAAAGCATTGAATGGAATCCCTAAGCATTTAAAAATTCCTGGTGAATTTCAAGTTTCAATGCCTAATTTTCTTCAATTCAAAAATGTTTGTTATTCTCCTAGATTTGGTCACCTTGCTACACCATCATCTTCAAGAAATCCTACAAATTAGTTATTGACATATTTAAATCTACAAATCATTAATCACCATATTCAAAAAACAATCAAGAAAATGGATTTACTCAAGAAAAATAGATGTTATAAAATGATAGTTTGCTAATTCTTCCCTCAAAGATGATAGTAAGATTATTCGATCATCTGCTAGCCTTTGTAATTTTCCATTCTTAGTAATTGTTATTTTCCCAAGAGCACTTTCAAATTTACAAAACCAAAGTTAAATATTTAATGAATCTGCATGATATAATAAAAATCAATCCACGAAAGCACTCAAGTTTATTTCTTGCTCTTCAATATTACCAACTAACAAAGGAAAATTTTATGAGGCCTCAATCAATATAGAATTTGGAAAATATTTCAAATTCTGATAGTGCAGCTCACAAGACATAAAGATCTCAAAAATATCTAAAACAAAGCACTACCACCAATCAATGCAAAAATTAGTAGTCTGGTAAATGCATATGACAAATTTGGAAGCTTTCTTCTACACTTACAATCATATAAAACAAAAATTGAAAAATTCTCATCACACTTGTTAAGAACGATCAATTAAAAGCACAAAAGCTAAGCATCCTCAATTATTGTACTTAATAAATGACCCTATGCTTTTTCCCTTCACTAAAATTCCACCATGCATACACATAAAATTTCTCATTGTAAAATTTACACACTGTAATCTTAGCTTTTGTTGGACGCTTTCCATAATTTTTGATATACCCACCAAGACCCACTCTTCCCTCAATAACTGAACTCACACGTAGTGGTTAAAGAAGTCAAAAATTTTGTAAGGAAGTAATTTTTTTTTTCCTAGATATAAACCATTACATGCCCCAAATTTGGTCTACAATGATGAGAGATCAGCCTTGTCTTACTGTCAAAATGTGCTGCTAGTGGTTTTAAACAAAGATCACAGACAAAGACATTCAATATCTATCTAATGAATTTTTTGTCTAGCTAGAGATGCTGATGTGAAATCAAGCATTTAATAAATTATAAATCATTTCAAACATTCATGTAGCTAGATTGATGTACTTACTTTAGTTTCACTAATAGATTGATCCCTATGAATGACCATTGAAATGACCAAATAGATGTAAATGAATAAGGAAAATTTATAGCTATAAGATCGACATGCAATGCATTTATAAGATGGGTGTAGAAGAGGATGTGAATAGAATTTAGAATATCAAGAGGATATTCTAATGAATACCATAAAGCACCCTTATAAGATCAAATGGCCTTACAACAAACAACATGCGGTTGAAGGAGAGGAGCCTAAGTGTCTTAAAGATACCAATCAATCACCCAAGAAATAGCAACCTTGAAGATATAAAATGATATTAAGCAATTTTAAACAGACACGCAGACATTAAACAACCATATTCAGTGTACAAAGATATAGTGAGAATGCGTCCCCAAGGCAGAGATCATCTTAAAGCAAAGATTAAATACATCTTTAGCTAGGTGCTGCCAAAGCACAACTATAGCGAACAAAAAAGAACATATCCCCATCTATTGATTCGAGTTGATGATGAAGACTAAGCAACGTGCTTTCTTTTCCATATTATAAAATACTATCATGCTATTAAAGTCAAAAAAGCATAAAATAACAGAGCCTCTGAAATAATCAAGTGAAAGATACGTACTTAGAAGAAATTTCCAAAATTGAATCCGATCTAAACCTTTAACTCCAAGGAAAAGGTTTAATATGCTTGAAAATCCAATGGAAGAAGCTTAGCTCTCTTGAATAGGAGAAAAATGAACTCAACAAAGCCAAAGAATTCTCAAGGGTAGTTACCAAGAAGTAGAATACTCCCTTATAGATCTTTGTACATCCCTTCGTGGTAGAGGTGTATGTAGTGTAGGAAAGCATAGACAAGTCACATGAACTATTCGACAAAAATCCCTATCCATTTGAAAGAACTAATATGCATATTACTCTATTCTTTTTGTTTGAAAGAACTGATATTTATACCTTGGATTGCGGTTAGCCCAAAATATGGATTGTAGCTTGCTTTTGATGTGGTGATAAGCTCTAGTAAAATGGACACAATGCAAAATAACCCCATTAATCCAGATATGTTAAATGAATAATGAATGAAAATCCATCACTTTTGGAAAAGCAAAAATTGGCATCATTACTTTCAATAAACCACATATATTGCAAATGGACAAAAATAAGATAAATACTACATTCCAAAGAATGCAAATGTAGAAGTGAGCATGCATCATGCACAAAAGAAGACAATATACAGAGAGAGTGAACAATAGAAGCATCATTTCCCTCATTTGCTCAATGTTGAAACTAACAAATATTTAACCATCATTTGCCTCCTTTCCCTCCTTCTAGCACCATTTTGTGGATGTTGAATCTGCAAAATGTTAGTCCTTGACAGTAAATTTCATGGAAATCAAGCAAAACATAACAAATCTAATATCCCTACGAAATATTACATCATGTTAGATATGCTAAATAAGATATTATTAAAATAACAAGAAAATCTAAATAAGCATATAAACAACATGAATCAAATTTTATCTCATATTGTATTGGTGCTTTTGTGGAAAGAATCCCTTTCCAATCCTTGATAAGCTCTAGATATGTTGATGATAGAAGATGATAATCCAAATGAAAAATGCTAACTTGGATGAGTTGTGGAGGATTAATACAATAGAGAAACTCTCTATTTATAGCCAAGAAGGATAAAAGAATGCCAAACATGGAGGATGTGGGACTAAAGATCCACCAATGACAAGATGCCTCTTGTCAACATGTGAGAGGTTGAGTAATGAGCACATTTTGGTCAATGTGCCAAAGAGGAGGATATTTGAAATTTGAATTTGATGACAAGATGAGTTAAATTCTAAGTTTGACCTTTGCAAGAGACATGTAAGAGCTCTTAAATGATTTTTTGGAAGGACAAATCCCTTTTGGAGGGATTTTCAAACTTGGAGGAATATTCCCCAATGATGCCTTGTTGAAGGAAAATGAGGATTTAATAAATTAGTTAAAATCCTTTATTTGTGCAAGTGGGAAAATCTAGAAATGTGACATGCATTAGATTAGATTAATCATGATTTGGTTAATTTAAGTGAAGATTAGGTGATTTGACCATTTTGACTTAGATTTTAGGATTAAAATAAATCAAAATTAGAGGAATATGATTTAGACTTAATTAAACAAAGATTTTGATTTATTTGGCTAAAGGGAATGATGTTAGTGGTTTAATTAAATGAGTTTGATTTATTTAATTAAATGAACTTTAGAAGACTAATTAAATAAAATTTCTTTATTTAATTAAAGAGATAACTTAGGAGATTAATTAAATAAAGTTGATCTATTTAATTAAAGAGACGAATATGATGATAAAGAGATGATTAACGACGCCATGGAATTAGTGAATATGGATTATATGCATGATGTCAATTTTGCATGTCTATAGAATGGCCTACCCAAAGGAGTATTACAAAGGTAAGGTCATTTCATGGCCTAGAAAGTTTTCATAGAAATTTTATTAATAATTTTAGTAGTGTTTGTTCACCTCTAACTAAAGCAATGAGAGGGAACATAAATGATTTTAAATAAACTATAGGAGCAACAAAGAGTTATGATATTTTGAAAAATAAATTCATAGAGAAATCTATTTTGGGACTTCTAGATTTCAATAAGGTCTTTTATATAGATTGTGATGCCAGTGGCACTGCCATAGGAGTTATTTTGAGTCAATAAGGTAGCCTCTTGCCTATTTTAGTGAGAAGTTGAATGATGATAAGAAAATATATTTTGTCTATGATCTAGATTTTTATGCTATAGTTTAGGCTTTGAAGAAATGGAGACACTATTTTTCACCAAAATAATTTGTTTTATTTACTGATCACCAGGCTTTGTAGTATCTCAATTGTCAAGGAAAGTTAAATCAAAGGCACCTAAAATGGGTTTTTTTTGCAGAGTTATACTTTTGTTTTGAAGCATAGGAGTGGAAGGTCAAACAAAGTTGTAGATGCCTTGAGTAGAAGGAAAAATTTGTTGATAGAGATGAATATAGAGGTTGTTGGGTTTAATAAACTCAAGAGTTTGTA
Organism: Sequoia sempervirens; assembly: GCA_007258455.2. NCBI lineage: Eukaryota > Viridiplantae > Streptophyta > Pinopsida > Cupressales > Cupressaceae > Sequoia > Sequoia sempervirens. The sequence goes on along the minus strand of VDFB02330957.1, from coordinate 669 downwards.
TCCTGAAGATCCAAACTCTTGAGTGCAAGATCAAACAGAGTTGTAGATTCCTTGAGTAGAAGGAAAAATTTGTTGATAGAGATGAATATAGAGGTTGTTGGGTTAAATAAAATCAAGAGTTTGTATCTTGAAGATTCAAACTTTGCAAAATCTTGGAAGGCTTGTTTGCAACCTATTACATTAGATAGGACAAGATGGTTGAATTTCTTAGTCCAAGATGGGATGTTTTTCAGAGGAAGCTAATTGTGCATTCCAAGGAGTTCTATGAGAGAGAATCTTATCAAGGAGAAGCATAGTGGAGGATTGGCTAAACATTTAAGTCAAGAAATGACCATTACTCTTGTTAGTGAGAATTATTACTGCCCATAGTTACAACAAGATGTGAAGAAGTTTGTGCAAAGTTGTTGAGTATGTCGGATGACGAAAGGAACAAGTCAGAATATTGATTGTATCATCCATTACCTATACTTGAGAGGCCATGGGAAGACATTAGCATGTATTATTTTCTTGGCTTGCCAAGGACACAGAGAGAGCATAATTTTGTATTTTTGGTGGTGTATAGTTTTTTGAAGATGGCACATTTCATTCCATATCATAAGACTAGTGATATTTTTCATATTGTAGAGTTTTTTTTTAGAGAGGTGGTGAGATTACACGGTCTACCAAAAA
>VDFB02330956.1:0-13330 GCA_007258455.2 Sequoia sempervirens | reverse complement strand
AGATCTTAACAGAGCCTCTCTAAAAGACCATTATCCATTACCTTCCATGGAGCAGATCCTCCAAGTGGTTGCTGGTTTAGAAAGATTCTCTCTACTTGATGGATACTCTGGTTATAACTAGGTATTGGTCAAAGAAGAGGACCAATACAAGACTACCTTTACAACAAAATGGGGCACTATGGCCTACAAGAGAATGCATTTCGGTCTGTCCAATTTTGGAGCCACTTTGCAAAGGGCTATGTACATGGATTTCCAAGGCTTAATCAATAAAATAGTGTTGATATATTTGGATGATATCACCATATTTTCAAAGAATGCTGATGAACATTTGCAGCATTTAAAGCAAGTGTTTGAAAGATACAGGGAATATGGGATCTACCTTAATCCCAAGAAAAGTATTTTTGCTGTTCATGAGGGTAAATTGTTAGGACACATAGTGTCGAAGCAAGGAATCACAATTGACCATGAGAGAGTCGAAGCTATTCTAGAGATGCCTTTGCTCAATCACAAGAAAGGGTTTCAGAGTTTCTTAGGAAGAATTAATTTTTTGAGGAGATTTATACCTAATGTAGCAAACCTTTTACAACACTTGACTGCTATGTTGATAAAAAATGAAATTTTCAGTTGGACTAGAGAGGCAAAATGTAGTTTTGAAGCCATTAAAGAAGCTTTAGCATTAGCCCCTACACTGGTGAATCTAGATTTTACAAAAGATTTTATCCTGTATGCATTTGGAAGCATTGGCTCTGTTTCAACAATGCTGGTTCAAAAGAAGAGTGAAGGCTTAGAACAACCCATTGCATTTTTTAGCCAAGGATTGGCTGATTATGAGTAGAAATACTCATTTGTAGAAAAACATGTTCTATCCATCATTAAAAGCCTCAAGAAATTCAAACCATTGGTTTCTAATAACAAGATTCACTTAATGGTAGCACATCCAAGCGTGAAGGAATTCTTACTCAGTAAGGATCTTAATGAAAAAAGGGTTGGGTGGATTACTAAAGTCATGGAGTTTGATGTAGAGATCAAGATCACAAAGTTGGTAAGAGGAAAAGGACTTTGTGAAAAGCTAGCTTCAACTTTAGAAAATGGAAAGAGAATAGAGATAAAAGTCGTTTTAGTCATTGATAATCAAGATCAAAATGTTGTACCAAGCTGGGTTCAGGATATGACTCATTTTCTGCAAACTGGTCACTATCTACCATGCTTAGACAGAGGCAAGAGGAGATATTTCAGGCTATAATCCATTCCATATGTTCTGATTAACAATGTTTTATTCAGAAAAGATCTCAATGGTGTTTTACTAAGGTGTATTGATCATAATCAGATTGAGAAAGTGCTTCATGAGTTCCATGATGGGACTTTAGGGGGTCATTTTTCCCCAAAAACAACAACATGGAAGATTATGAGGGCTGGTTACTACTAGCCAACCATGTTTAAGGATGCCCATGCATGGGCCAGGAAATGTGTGAAATGTTCAATTTTTGTTGGAAAAGAAAAACTGCTAGCACTACCCTTGCAGCCAATTCAAGTAGAGCAACCCTTCATGAAATGGGGCATTGACTTCATTGGACCCATAAACCCACCTTCTAGTGTTGGGAACAAGTGGGTACTTACTGTTATTGAATATTTTACAAGATGGACAGAGGAATTAGCCCTGAAGGAAGCCAATGAAACCTCTATATTAAATTTCTATGATGAGATTATAACCAGATTTGGAGTTCTAGACTCCATCTTTCAAATAATGCCTTGGCATTTGTGGGAATCAGAGTGGCTAATTGGGCAGTAAAAAATGGTATATATTTGAACACTTAATCAAATTATTACCCTTAGGGTAATGGTTTAGCTAAGAGCACTAATAAGAACTTGATTAGAATCATTAAATGAACAATGGAGGACAATCAAAGAGCTTGGCACACCAAGCTAAAATCTACCTTTTAGGGAGATAGGATAACTCCTAAAAGGTTTGTTGGAAATTCTCCATATATGTTGGTTTATGGTAAGGTAGCCAGACTACCTATAGCTGTAGAGCTACCAGCTCTTGATTTAATGCATTAGTTGGAAATGTTCCAACAATAGGATCCTTTAGTAGTTAGATTTGCTCAGCTCATGGAGCTGGAAGAGACTAGAGACAAAGCCATGAAGTCTTTAGAGTATCATCAACTCCAAACCAAAAGAGTTTTTGACAAAAAGAAACTGCTAGAGTTTTCAGAGAAGGTGACATTGTACTAAAATGGGATGAGTTGAAAAGTAGACCAGGGAAGCATACAAAGTTTGATAGCTTTTGGAGTGGCTAATTTATCATCACAAAATGCAAGGAGCATAATGCATTCTAGTTGTCCAAGATGGATGCTGAAATCTTGGCTATCCCAGTCAATGGGATACATCTCAAGAACTTCTTTGAGGTTTGATCTATATCATTTTAGTCAATTTAGCATTTCATGTTTTCAATAAGTGTTTCCGCACCTTAGATTAGTTGTTGTTTCTAGTTTCCCTAAGTGCTTTTCAGCATAGCTAGTTACTTTTTCTGCTGCTGTTTTGTTTTTTCAATAAACTCGAGGGAGTTCTGAGTTTTCATGATTGAGTTACAACATTGAAGCAAGTTTTTTTCATACCTAGTATGAGTTTTTGAGTGACCCCATGCCCAATGGGCATATTAGGCAACTGGTCCTAGTAACATGTAGTAGATGTCGCAAGAGATGTTACTCATTTTTATTTCAGATCAAGTTAAGTGAGTTTTAAGTGTTTGTAAACCAAAAAATGAGGTGCATTTCATATTAGTCTTCCCTATATTGCATCTAGGTGTATAAACATAAGAATCAAGAAGCTTTTATTTTCAGTAATGGATTGTTGCATTTATACAAATGTATATAATATTGAAAATATTTACACAAATATTGTTGAAAGAAAGTCTTTATTGATTCAAAAGTTAAAATCTATCTCACACAAGCCATGAGATATAGCTTGTCCAATGTGCATAAAATGCAATATATACAAGAATGGATTGAAAATATAAAGATGCATATATAGAGAGAGAGGCTAGTCATTTTCTAATGACTTGTTTAAGTCCATCGTCCTACATGATCCTTAGCTCCAGATTGCTTGTTTTGTGTCCTCTACAACCCTCAGTCTTCATATCCTACATCTGAAAGAATTGCAATGGTTAGAGCAGAGCTCTAACAATGACGGTCTCCAACCCTACATACACATCCACCCACCAATGTATAGACTATTCTTTGCATGCATCAAACAAGCTATAAACTGCTCATGTTCAGAGAAAGAGAGAGAAAATAGGTCATCAAGCCTTCAGACATTTGCATATGCTTTTCTAACTATTTCTTTCATGTGCAGCTACAGGTACAAACATCTACCTAATTAAATATGAGTGGAGAATTTGTGGCTCCCACAAGGCTTGATCCCAACTCATAATTTATGCACAACCTTTTAGGTACATTCAAGTGCATTCAACTCACATTACATATCAGAAATCTGCAATAACAACTTTTGAGATATAGACTGTAATTATGATGTGACAACAGTAGGTACTTGCTCATTGGAAAAGTTAAGCTGCTCTTGTCATTATGTAAACCAAAAAAATACCATGAAAATAATCTTGAAATCATAAAGAGTATAAAAGGGTACAATCTTCAAGAGACAATCATAAATTTTCCCTTTTATAGAATTACCAATGGTAATGAAGACAACTAAAGCATTTGATACAGAAACAAATAATGCTTTCTCTGTCAATAAATATATTAGTGACCATGTCTTCCATTTCACAAATGATGATAAGAATCCATCAAAGGATATGCATAAAATAGTTGTTCCAATCCATGCATGGCTGAAGGTGATGTTTAAATCATCAGTAGTGCATAGGAAGGATTTTATATGTATCTTGTTTATCTTTCACCATGGAAGAACACAACCAAATACAAGGAACAGATACAGGGACAACATTTTTCTCAAAAATAATTTTTATACTAAGGAGATCTTTTAATGATCATATTTATACAACTATATTTAAGATTTCTTTTGAAACTGTAAAGCAAGTTAAAGAAAGATCAACAATAGTCAAATAATAGTGTTTTGCAAAGACAAACTAATGAATATTGTTAGAGGACTGTAAAATATGAAAGATGACTCAGAAGGTAATGCCCGAGGACAACCTCATGATAGTGGACAGTTTATAGGGACAATGGTAATTAAAAATCATAAGTGCTTCAAGGCATCTCATGACAGCCATAAACAAGACCAATGAAAATTGGCTCCTTTTATAGGACAAATAATAGTAATGAAAGGAAAAAACAAGATAATTCTCTTAAAGAGCAAAGTCAAACTTTCAAGGTAGCAATCCTATAATGGAACAAAATGATAGATTCAATGAAAAAGTGTTAGTAAAGTGCACATGAGGATCCATGGACAAAAGTAGTGTAAAAGAAGTTTAAGGTGTTCATTTCAAGACAATGATAGTGGTCTTTAAAGTGTGAAAATAGTGCTAAGCATGGGTAAGACATTCTTCAATGATCTCCAAATGGAAATGATGCAATAGATACAAAATAATCATGAAAGATGATGCATGACGTGGAGTGAAAATCCAAGGATGAAGGCCATATCTCACTGAAAAGCAATCTATGTATTGAAAGAAAGAGAATACATTCAATACAAGAAGCAATGTATATACAACATAAACCCAAAATAACAAAATGCATAGGGGTTTCTGATTAAACCACAGCCTATAAGAGGGAACAGTAACCCTCAAAATTTCCTGTAGGATGCATATTCAAGGAATAGAAGAGACAATATCGCCACCTTCCAATAATCGCTATGTTAAAAGAGTGCATCTCTTTTAGTTTCATGAAGCAATGATGAAATGAAAGTTTGATATCCCAGGAGATATCAAAAAAGATCACAAATAAAATAGAGGGTTTCAAGCTTTTCAAGTTTGGAAGTAGCTAAAATACCCACAAAAAAGGAAGGTCAACTACAAAGCATGGCCATGGCCATAGAAGTCAGGAATGTTCATATTCCTTGCCAGTAAAACATAGATCTTTGAAAATATAAATGGTGGAAGCAATAAGAGTGAAATTTTCTTTTCTTTTCTTACAAAGATAGCTCAATTTTGAGCTTTTATTTCTTCTAAAACAGAAATGGAAGGATAAAAATGCTTCCAAAAATGCTTACCCAGCATATAAAGATCATTGTTTGACATAAATTGCAAAGGAAATTCCTCTTGAAGCTGTGGAATCCACCATGAAGTCCTTCAAGAAGCTCCATCAAACCCTATGTTGGTGGCTGAAAGCACTCCAAATTGTAAAGGAAAAAATGAAATGTCTTTGCAACTCTTGCTATCGATTTTGTGTTAGGGTTTCTACCCTAATTTTGGCCAGCATAATCTTAAGGCATTTTTTCCTTATGTTTAAACTTTGCAAACAAATTAATCCCTCGACCTAGTAAATGCACTTAGTAATTAGGGGTATTCTCTAATTTATGCCTTTTGCTTTATTTCCTAAGAGGGTCGTAGCATGACTTTGGATTTTTGCTTGACTACAAAGTGTGAAGCATTTGGTTAAAGTGGTGAACTTATAAACCATTTAATAAAATGTTGTTTTAAATGCAAAATATAGAGAACATGTGTTGATAAGGCCAAGTCATGATGGAGATATAGTTGAGAATTTATGAAATGCCAAGCATTCTGGAGTTAGTTTGAGGACATTTGGAGCATTTTTAGGAGTCGTTATAATGGGAGATGATGTGGCTTGACTTTTTCTTATCTATTGTATCTTTTGGAGTCTTTTAGAAGGCTTAAAAAATGGCCTTTTGAAGGCTTACGAAAATGGAACTTCTAGATGCTATTTTGGTGTATTTGGTTGAGAGTTGGGATATATTCTCATTTTACTCTTTTAGAGAGGCAGTTCTTACTTGGTATTTTTTTGATTTTGTGACTTTTGGATTCCTTTGCAAAAAAGAGATTACATTTTGTAACTCATGACAGGCATGTATATCTATGTTTCACCTTTGAAATTAATGAGTATAGGCACTTTACCTTCTCAATCTCTCTGTTAAATTGTGTGCATTTATATAATTGATGAAACTACTTGTGAAATTGTTTAATTCCTTGTGGTTTTGTCTTATCTTAGCACCATTCTGCAGAGCAATATGTATTTTTGTAGGTTGTGAGATGTGTTTAAAATACAGTATTATATAGTTGTGAACTCTTTCTTCCTTCTAGAGGTATAGCCAAATGAACCTTTTCATGAAATGTTTATGCAGAAAACATATGTGATTGAGTTGTGTATGACAAAGCTTTTGTCATTAATTGAAAAAGTGTGTAAACTGTATTATATGTCTTCTTAGTAAATTTGGTGCATCACCATAGGGTTAAGTTTCATTTTAAGTACTACTTCTTCCCCTTTTCCTAACAAGTTAGTAGAATAGGTGATACCAATAGGAAGCCGGCCTTCTCTAGAGGTTTGGTCTTATCCAAGTATTCATACTTTGAGATCATTCCCATGTTATACTGGATTGTTGAATTCCACATTTAATAGGGTGCAAAATCCAAGTGTTAATAGATATCTCGTGGGGATTATTCATTGGATCATTCTTGGCTCACCCCACTTGGTCCGCTTCCCCCTAGAATGAACCTAGTTTATAGAAATTATGGTAAGTATAAGAGCGGGGGAAAAGTGCAGCCAAAAATCAATCACCTTGTAGTGCGTTAGAAAGCTATCTCTTCCTCTCAAAACAGGAAGTAAAAAAATACTCACGGCTGGGGATCTTCTTCTTCTTTCTCTGCAATTTTACATGTTGCTTCCTTCCACGCTACTGTGGTGCCATCAAATTTTTCTCCTATGTTTTTTTTCAAGAGTTTGATGGTGCCTCATTGGAAAAATGCCAAGCATCGCATTTGAACTTCTTGTATTACCCATGGTGCCTTGAACCATCTTGTATGGTAAGGGGAAGGGCCCTCATGGAGCATCTCCTGAATCTTAGCCTCCACAGCCTCCTACTGCTCCTACCTCTAAGGTAGCAAATGAGAAGAGGTCCACAGTTGAGGCGCTCGAGTTGGCTCCCCCATCTTTTGTTGTGTCTACCTCTCTGCCTCTCTTAGCCTCTATTCTCATCTAGGAGTCACCCCTCCATTAGGAAGGGGATGTGGTGGACACTTTATGGCTAAAAATATTTTTGTCCCTTCTCAAGTCTGTAGCCTCTAGCTCCTAGAGTTTTAGGAACTTCCTTGCACATGAGAATAAGCATCGAGGGAATGCCTTGGCCACTGAGTAGGCCACCCTATAGAAGAAGGAAGGGGAGCCAACAACTCTTGCTTTGACATCCTCTATTGTGTTCTCCCCATCTGACCCTCCTACTTCAGCCCTCTACCTCAGTCTTAGTTTCAACTCCTTGTGAGCATGAATGATCCCCACCCAAAGAGGGCACAACTATTCATCGCTCCTTTGGTTGAGCCATTTCTTCTGATGTCCCTTCTAGACATCCCACCTTTTTCAAAACCCATGGAAGTGTTGAATACCTCAGTGATGTTTGCCACTATTTTTCCTCTTCCTCCTCACCTTTTTCTTCATCTCTAATGGGGGTTAGAAGAAGGGTTTTACTTATTTAGAGGTTAGTCCTATGTTGGCTTACACTGTCTTAGTGATGGAGGTAGCCTCGGTGTCCCTAAAATTTGTCACTACTCCCGAGTCTTTCAGTGAGGCTAGAAGTGGATCTCAGGTACCTTCTCCATCCCCCGCCGAGTTGACACATCGCACTCTTGTAAAGTGAATGTTCAACTTCATAGATAATGTCTCAACTCCGTTAGAAATCTTTGTGAGATTGTTGACATTCACCTCACATGAATTGAGAGGAGAAGACCTCAAGGAGCCTTCTTCCTTGGCTCTTATTGCAGGAGAGTCAGAGGGTACCCCCTTGATGTTATGCCCTTGCATGCTTGTCTGCATTCCCCTTATAATGATCTAGACTAGGATAATTATGACCTCTTAGTTGATAAGGACTAGGGAGCACCTCTTCTTTATCTATAGACTATAGTTTCTATGTGTTGTGTTCCCCTTATACATTTTTTATGTGTTCTTGTATGACCATTGTTACCCTTATAGGTGCTTGGATACAATAGTGTTTTTTTGTCGTAAAACTTCTTCTGTGTTACATCATTTTTCTCTTTGTTGTGCCTTGACTTTCGACAATTGGGGACAATGCAAAGTGTTGGGGGGCTTTAGGCCTCCCTTCCATGTTGACCTAATTTTTTATTTTCATTTTATTTTCACATTCCTTTCTTCACATGGTTTGATATAGTAAGGGGTTGATGATAGTTCATATATATTATTATACCGATCTATTTATATTTATGAGTAGCTCTCACCTTGAAGTATCAGATCCCCCTGTCTCTTGTTCATTATGTCATTGTTTGTCCTTTCCCTTTATCTTTCCTTTGCTTGCTTTGTGCTATTTTGGTGCTCATCTGTTGTCCCTCGCTTGTGCATCAAAATTACCATGGTTACATCTCATCATGGTATATAGGCCTCAACATCACTTTCATTATTTATTTTCTCTCCTTAGGATGTCACGTGACTTTGTGCTTAGCACACACCATCCTAAGGGGGTATATCATACTAATTTGAGTTTCAAAAGGTTTATTCGGTGGCCAAGGAATCCCTCCTTGAAAATATATACATTTCAAAGTATTTTTCAAAAATCACATTCTTCAACATGGATTCTTGGATGATTTTTTCTTTCATCTCTAATTCGTAAGATAGAATATGGACTTTCCCTTACGAGGGAGAACTCTTTCTTTCAAATTCCTTGATGAAATGAATCTTTCAAAAGGATTCCTTGATACTAGAATCATTGGAAATTTTTTTACTCTTTTCAAAATTTTTATCACTTTCAAACAAAGCATCCCTTGAGTGGACACCTCCTCTCTTGAAAGGGTCCCTAAGGGACCCCTTTGAGAGCCCTTCAATTATTGACAATTTGCATGACTATATACTTGTCTGCCTATGTGGCTTCTTTTTATCATCTAACTTTTTTTTCTATGGATTAACATGTTACTTTATAGGTGTGCCTATGAAGCTGCATTTCAATCGACCTTGCAGGATTGAGTACCTATAAGGCCTCATCAGACTTTGTGTATCCTCTTACATTTGGAATCCTTTAGGACTGAGCACCTAGGGGCACCTCCTTTGCAAGTCTGAGGACCTATGAAGTGTGTACATCCCACGGGATCTCTTTATTCAACTCTATAGCTTCAAAGACCTACAAAGTCTTTTGTTCACCATCTGTAGGTCTATGGATTTGCGATGCATTTTGTTCAACTCTCCTTAGGTCCAAGTACTTATGGAGCCATCTCATTTCCCCGTTATTTCGGGTGGGTCATATCATAGTCTATTTCCTTGATGGTTTAGGTATACTTTCTTTGAACTCTTTTGATCTACTTTAACTCACATTTGGTAGCACATATTCTCACTAAAGTGGGGGGAAAATGTAATGGAGTGAGTTTTCACCCCTTGCAAATTACCCCATTTGCACCCCCTACCTTAGAAAAAATAAACCTGACGATGCTATTCCACCTCATCCATTCACTTCCCATCCACTTTGCGGTTGTCTATAGTGCTGGTGGGGGAATTTTTGTCAGGGATGTTGGCATGACATGTGGACGTCTATGTGGCACACTACCATCCTAATAGGATTTCCACCTCTGGAATCTACAAAGGTGTTACACTTCTCCATTGGTGATGAAGAGTAACACCCATGTGCCCTTGACCGACCTCTAATGACTCTTTTGGGCTTCTCTTCATTCTAAAAAGACCTTCTATATTCATTTGATCCTCTAGACACTGCTTGAACTCTACTTGTCACTACACACTTCATTTCCATAGCTCTACAACATTGTTGAATTTCCAACACAATACTTTGTTGGATTTCCCTCGCATTGTTGTAGCAATGGTAGCATCCACAAGCTTGTGAGCTTGCATCTCCCTTCACATGCTTGAGGGCATACTATTTGGGAGGTGATATCCATTCCATTTAGTATTATCATTACTAGCATATTAGTTGCTAGCATTGTGTGGAATTTCTTTCCTTCTGCGCTTTCTTTATCACATTTTCTATCTTGTGGCTATTTTTGCTATTTGTGGAGGTGGGAACACCAAAATAGGGTTTTGATTGCGGAAAACCCCGAAATAGCCTAAACATTTTCCCCCATTTTGTTGTGTGTAGGTTTTTCATTCATGTGGAGCTTGTAGGAGGCTGGATCAATCGTGAGTTCAATTTCTACCACCTTTCCTTCCATCAATTTTCATTTTCTAAGTTAAAGTGCTTGTTACTTTTAATAGTTTAGTTACTTCTTGCTTTTCATTAATGCACAAAACACATTTATTAGGTGGATTAGATAAACCCCTATTAGTATTAACTATCCTTTGTACTTTCTATCTATATGGATGCTAGCGCCTGACTGGGACACCAGTGTGCTGCACTATCATCCATCTTCTGTGATGGTGTCCTCTGGTAGAGAGCTGCCAAAGTCTCAATTTTGATTTAGGAATTAGCTCAACTGGTTCCCTAAACCTCTTGGGTTGACAAAGGGATAGTGGAAGATCAGTTTCCCTTCAATTTCACTCTCTTAAAACATCAGAACTATCCTTAAATTATTCTTAGCATGAGGTAGATCAAGACAACTGATCGTTCTCGACCCTCTTATGACCTGGGGTCTTGAGAGGTCGGTCCCGCTCTACACAAGTAAATAATAGATTTTGGAAAAGAAAAACCTATACTCTCTATTAACCCATTTTTGACAAGCATCTAGGAAGGTAACCTCCCACATACATAAGATAACATACATGTCTCATCCAATTTACTCAAATCCTTAAACATTCAACCTGATTTTCTAGTAGTTTTTCTAGCCAATATTTTCATGAATAAGAATCATATAATCTACAACATAATCTATATTTGTCTCATCGTGGCTATTTCGATTCAATAATATATATATGAAAGGAACTAAACTAGATTTGATAATAATGCAATCAATCATCTAAATGAAATGCATGTTCCATTTCATCAATTAAGATAAGAATATCACAATACACATGAATCAACATATAGTAAATACTATTATTTTATTTACTCCTTTCTACTTGGAATGAAATCTACATTTTTAGATAAATAAAATAAATCAATTTTAAAGAAGGTATACCACATGTATGTGTAATGTATAAATGGAAGATTTATGCATGCACACATATATGGCCTTTTGTAAAAAAAATGTGTATGTGTATACGTTCTTTCAAAAATAAAGATCTGTCTTACATATAGATTTCCATATTCAAAAAGATGTCAACTTTCATAATGATGTAGAATTAGATTCAAATGAAATATAAAGGACAACTTGTCATTAGACTTTTGCATGAATCTGAATTTCAACCAGAATGTCACAAGGTTGTTTTACATAGAAACAAATTGTAATTGACATCATAATTAATCTATCTTTGATATGAATCTAAACACTCCAATATGACTTACTTCTCTAGAGAATCATAAGTTATTCTTGTTTGATTTTGTTCTTGATCAAGGGTTGTTATAGGTAGTCACACATCGTATAGTTTTCTATTCTAACATTATCAATAAAAAAATTGTGATTACTGTCGTTTATATAAAACCATCATTCAATTAAAATTTTTTATGTTCAAAATGATATGATGAATATCGTTATGTTCTTATCATCTTCTAAAACATTATCAAAAAATAGGCCCATATGAATGCTATTGTTGGAACGATAAGAATTCTATCGATCAACATTAAGTGCCATTAATATTTTCATTTTCTTTATCAATGATGGTATTGCCATTCATATTTCTGAGACACCATTTAATATAGAAAAATATCAATGAAAGGTCACCATTCAACTCTATTAAATAACTTCAATCGAACGACTGTGTATAGTTGCATATATATGTGTGTGTGTGTGTGTGTGTGTATACATACATACACATTGTTTTGAGAACTAAGAAACTTGAAAGATATTGATGGGATTAAGAATATCCCTTGGCTTGCTAAGGCCTTCAACACAGGCCACGATATTGATAACCTATCACATGTAAAATGAATCTTATTACTATTATAATAAGAATGTTATCAATCATTTTGTATTAAATTCTAGCTTGTAATGACAAGAATCATTCAACAACATGCTAAATATTAGAATGATGAAAATCATTTAACCGTTTCTATGAAAAACTGATAGAACCATTTGATGAAAAGTTTAGATATCAAAATGATGGTATCGTTTGACAATCTAGATGTTTGGAACAATGAAATACTTCATTATAAAGTATAGATATTCAAACAATGGTATCATTCAATGGTGTATTAAGAAGAATGATGGATTAATCATTCATCAACATGCATTGAAATAGAACAAAAGTAAATTGTTCGAATGGTTATCATCTCAGGAGGAACGATCTCCATATTGTGATCATAGATACATTCGATACTCTTTTACAAGAATAGAGAACCATCTCTTTGTGGGTTATTGAACCTTAACATGTGATCTATAATTAGAGGTTTACAATTAACTTGCAAATTAACTTAAATTACAGTTAATCCCAATCCAAAAAAATTGCGTGACTATGTTGTTTAACTATTGAAATTACAAACTAGGTTCACGTTTATATAGCTTAATGAAATTAACTAATTACTAAAGTGTTATAATTAGAAATCAACATAAGGAATTAAAACTAAAAGAATGAAAGACATGAGAGAGAAGAATGAAAAGACAAAAGAGAGAGAGGAACACGAGCTTGATAACGAATTTTGTCTAATTAGGACTACGTCTCCAGGTCCGCTTCTCAAGGTAGATTGCTTTATTAATATCACCAAGCAATGAAAATTTCTTGTTACAATATCCAAGCTCCAAACCTGCACATAAATTCCTCACAGTCTCTCTCTCTTTTACAATTTTTGGTGTAATAATCAACACCTTGTAATCTCTCTCTCAAAGAATTCAAATTCTCCACCTTTCACAAAAAATTCCCAATAATACAATTATTCTCTCCAAGAGAATTTTCCCTATGCTACAATGCCAAAATCCTTCCCCTTTTATACAAAAAGTTTCCCAATTTTGGCCTAAAACCATATGATTTTGCAAATATTGCCATATCTCCCAAATTACAATAATAAATCTTCAAATCCTCTTAAAATATCTTAAAAACCCTTAATAATCTTTCTTGAATTTTCTAAACCCCTCAAAATATCTTAAAATATCTTTTAAGCCCTTATTATTTTTCAAATCGGGCTATTAGTTTTAAGGGATTAATTTTTAAAT
>VDFB02330955.1:0-15123 GCA_007258455.2 Sequoia sempervirens | reverse complement strand
CTCTAAAAATAGTTCCAATGCATCTAGATGGGTACGTTTAGGCTACAAATGGTCCTGTTTCAAACCCAAACATATTGTAATAGTTCGAGCTACATTGGATTGACAATATCCCTTAAGAGTCCAAAGTGCAAAAAGATAACAATCTTTGACGAGCTGTTACACAAAAATTATGTCACCTAGAACAATTTTTCTAAGGATATGGGATCATGTATAGCCCCTCTACAATAACTTCTCTCAATTTTTGATATCTCTAAGGCATTTTCCTGTGGTGTCAAGTTTTTAGTTGATGGAAAAAGGATTACATAGATACAGTGTAAAGTTGCAAAGGGGTGTAACTTTCATTTTGCTCCTCATGCGACCAAACTAATAGTTCCAACACATTCGGATTGGTGGGTTTATGCTAGAAATGGTCTTGTTTCACACCCAAACACACTGAAATAGTCTGAGCTATGTTCAACCGACTCAATCCCTTAGTCCAAAGTGCAAAATGACTACAATATTTGACAAACTATTACTCAAAAATTATGATACTTAGAAACTTATAGTATAAGGCTACGGGATTATGTTGGACCCGTTTACAATAACCTCTCTCAGTTTTTGATATATCGAAGTTGTTTTCCAGTGGTGAAAAATTTTGAGTTGATGGAAAAAGTGTAAAGTTACAAAGGGGTGTAACTTTTATTTTACAATTCATGTGACCAAATAGACTATTCCAACACATCCAAATTGGTACGTTTAGGATAGACATGGTCCTCTTTTGTACCCAAACACGTTGAATCATTCTGAGCTATGTTCAATCAGTTCAATCCCTTAAGAGTCCAAAGTGAAAAATGACAACAATCTTTGATGAGATATTACTCAGAAATTGTGACACTTAGAAAATTTATGTTTGAGGCTATGGGATTGCGTTGGACCCCTCTACAATATCCTCTCTCATTTTTTGATATCTCAAATCCATTTTCCAACGGTGATAACTTTTTAGTTGATGGAAAAAGTGTCGGATGGATGTAGTGTAAAGTTGCAAAGGGGTGTAACTTTTGTTGTGCAGCTCATGTGACCAAATGGACTGTTCCAACATGTTTGGATGGGTACCTTTAGGCTAGGAATGGTTCTCTTTCACACCCAAACATGCTAAATCATTCTGAGTTATGTCAATTGGCTCAATCCCTTAAGAGTCCAAAGTGCAAAAAGGTAGCAATCTTTGACGAGCTGTTACTCGGAAACCATGTCACCTATAAACAATTCATTTGAGGCTACAGGATCACGTAGGGCACCTCTACAATAACCTATCTCAATTTTTGATATCTTGAAGGAATTTTCCAATGGTGATGACTTTTTAGTTGACAAAAAAAGGGTTAGATGGATTCAATGTAAAGTTGCAAAACTTGTCGAATCATTCTGAGCTACGTTCAACCGGCTTAATCCCTTAAGAGTCCAAAGTGCAAAAAGATAAAAATATTTGACGAGCTATTACTCAGAAACTGTGTCACTTAGAAACAATATGTTTGAGGTTGTGGGATCATGTAGGGCCCCTCTATAATAACCTCTCTTGGTTTTTGATATCTCTAAGACATTTTCCTGTGGTGTTGAGCTTTTAGTTGATGGAAAAAGGGTCAGATGGATGCAGTGTAAAGGTGCAAAGAGATTTAGGGTTCATTTTTCTCCTCATGAATAAGTGAATCATTTACTCAAATACACGTAAGTCATGCAGTACACACACACACATGAATACAAAGTATACACACGAAAACACACAAGTTGTAAAGTATACATTGAAATACTCATAAGTCACAAAGTATACACATAAGTTGTAAAGTATACACTTGAATACATGTAAGTCATAAGTTGCAAGTCATGATCAACATCCATGCCTACAAAATTCAAGATACAATTTACACAATATGCATGATATCATCATTCAAGAATTGCTATCAAATATAGGATTTACAAAATCCCACGTAGGTATACAACACATGACCCTAATACATAGTCATTTCCCACTAGGGGAAGGAAATAGATCATGCATTACCTTCGTAGTCGGCTGGATGGATTTTTTTTATTCTTTTGTCTTTCAAATGTGCCCACTAGTCCTCCTCTCTTCACTCATCTAGAGATGCAACTAATAGAATAAGAAGTATATACATTAATATATATAAATTAGAAATTGTGGAATGCCATATAACAAAAAAATTGCAAATAAATAATCATCACACTCTTCCAAAATAGTAGCACATTGACATTTAGGAGTGACAAGCACGTATAGAAACCATTAAGATAACAATTAAACTACATACGAGCATCATCAAAGAACATCACAATACACTTAGAATGAAAAATCTATATTATTAAAAACAACCTAAATGACAATCAAAGAAAATCAAAGCACCTGTAGCCAAAGGTTTAGTGCTAGCTATTGTTGTAACAACTCCATGGTCCATTGTGCCATGAACATTGCAATATACTTAAAATAACAAATCTATATGATCAAAATAGAAAAGATGCTTAGAATAAAAAATCTATATTATTCTAAACAACCTAAATGATAATGAAATGGTAATACAAATAAGAAAAGATGCTTAGAATAATAAATCTATTATTTTAAACAACCTAAATAATGAACCTTAGAAGATAAACAATATGAAAACGAGATGAACAATATCATAACTATTCCATACAACAAATTTGATCTACTAGAGTTCAAGTGTGCCTAAAGGATCATCTCTTACCTTTAGAGTATTGAGTAATGCTTCATGATCAACACTACTAATTGTCCATCGTTCCTTCATTTTTAGTCTAGCTTGATGTCTCATTAACTTATCATTTCTTGCTATAACAACGTGTGAATACATGAGAATGGTTTTGTGTTTCTCATAGTCTTCAAATGCAGGTATGCCATTCTTTTTAATCATATATGTTCGGAACCAAGTTTCGGTAACAACAACAAAACTTGTATGATCATAAGTTTTCAATCAACAACTAAATATACTTAGAATAACAAATCTATATTATTCTAAACAACTTAAATGATGATGAAAAAATGGTAATGCAAATTAAAAAAGATGCTTAAAATAACAAATCTATATTATTCTAAACAACCTAAATGATGATGAAATGGTAATGCAACCAAGTTCTAGAATCAACAATTGAACCTATTGGAATCATGAACCCATCATCATCTGTCATTGATTGTGTTATTTTTTTCTTTCTGTGTACACATTGTGCTAACCAATAGTCTAATCCCTCTTCATTCCCTTGTGGTGCTAGACATGTCCTGGCTGTACAATATTTGAAAGATGATCATAGTCAAGTGAACTTTCCATTTCATCTTCTAAAGAGGATCGTGGTATAGATAAAGGGGTTAGGTACTATGGAATCCATGTATCTACCCACTCACTTGACTCTCATTGATCCCAATCACACTGAATATAATTTTGACAAAAATAAGCCAACTCTCGTGTCCATATGGCCTATGCACCTACATCTGAGCTTCAAAATGAATGCATATTTGAAGAATCTCTAATTATTTGACATTCCAATTTGTCTCCCACTACGCCCTCCTCAACCGACCAAAAGAACCTACACACTTGTGAATCAAGTGTCCCTCCTCGTGATAATGCATAAGTACACCAGTCAACAATAGAGCATGCAACATTGAATTTTGCACCACCTTTGATATTCATTTGTTCCTTAACTAAATCTTTCTTCACATAGGCACCTATGCCATCATGCTCGCCTTTTCCATGTCCAACTTAAAAAAAACTCCAAATATGTGGTACACCCCTCTCTATATGCATCTTGCTCAACCAATAAAACATGCGATCATTCTTGAATTGCCTTGTGTAGTTATCTAACCAAATGAGATGTCAACCCATTGCAATACCTTTTTCCTCCAAGAACTCAAAAAAAAATTCAAAACAATGTTGTCCAAACTCAGATGAATGAGGTCTATCATCACTCATGTAAAAATGGTACTCCCTAATTATCCTCCTATCATCTTCTATACTATCAAAGGCATGTCTAAATGTTATGTAGAAAAAAATAGCAATTTGAATAGAATTATAATATTGTGATTGTACTTCATTTTGTGGTTGCAATGTGTAATTTTTAGATAAATCAATTACAGATACAATAGTTCCAATTGGGAAAGAGTCCTTACACATCTTCAATTGTTGATCCAACCACTGTGACCTATGGCTATGCCTTGCATACTTATAGAAAATATTTTTCTTAAAATCATAAATAAAATCAGTAATACTTACCTCTCTTGTAACCAACTCACATCTAGAACCTTCACCTCCACTCTTCAATGTGTATTTGACTATCTCAAACCTTTTTTTCTCAACAATTTTTTTACTAAAATCATGTTTGCTGCCCTCACTTAAGCATGTTACAGACATCGATAAACCACCACATTGCAAACACATTTCATTTAAAAAATCATTTCTATAAAATAAGCAACCATCACCTCTAATGCATAAAAATGAATCTAACAAGTCCCTAGATGATTTGGGAAGTTGCATTGCATCACACTCCTGCAACATTTCATTATTATGCATAGAAGAATGAACATGACATAATAATTCATGATACATTGAAAAATCAACTTGATATTTACAACATATATTATGAACATTAATAGGTACACAATAAAATGACTTGCAAGACTCAAAAACCCCTTGTGAGATTTGCAAATTTGGATGTTCTTGACAAAATTGTTTGGCTACATTCCAAGAAATGTTTAGGATGTGGTGTGCAATCTCGATTACCAATTTGTAACTTTAAAACATCCTTTACATTCGGTGATACTTTCGAGTGAGAGTTTCAAAATTGTTCAATTTGCATCTTTACATTATCGGTTAGCTTCTTATCAATATGTGGAAGCCTCCCACTAAAAGCCCACGTATTATTTTGAAGAGGACTATCAAGTCTTCTTCTTCTTGAGAGTGCTCTATTCAATATTTTACGATTTAGATTTAAATAAATACAAGTTTGTCTCATTAAACGAGCCTTTATCAAATGATGGCTTACTAGTGAGGTTGTGATCACTCTACGGGCAACCCTTTTATCTTTTTCTTTACTAGTCTTTCCAATAGAAGTTAGAGCATTAAAAATATTTTTGATAATAATACTATTTTTTTCAAACTTTTAGTGACAAAAATCTTCAATTTTCTTAATAATGGTCTCATTTTGTAGGACTTTAGTAATTGCACAAAAAGTTTCAGCATTGTTCGATTAATATCTTATCAGAAAAGAATTCATTGAGCATATTGGTAGCCCACAAACGAACCATTCGTGGTGACCTATTTCCATGAAGAT
Organism: Sequoia sempervirens; assembly: GCA_007258455.2. Classification (NCBI taxonomy): domain Eukaryota; kingdom Viridiplantae; phylum Streptophyta; class Pinopsida; order Cupressales; family Cupressaceae; genus Sequoia; species Sequoia sempervirens. The sequence continues at coordinate 9,807 of VDFB02330955.1, read as the reverse complement.
TATCTATTATGTTCTCATCTATTTCAAGCAACCATTTATGGGTTATCATGTAATTAGGTGTTACATAAGGTTCATTTTCAACATTTTCAATAACAATTCCAACATTTTCATTTTCAATATTTTCAACATTTTCAACATTTTCATTTTCAATGTTGTTAACATTTTCATTCTCAATTTCCACATTTTCAATTTCAATATGATGTTCAAAATTTTCAAATTCTATTTCATCTTCACTTGAATTAACATTTAACAGTGCATAAGAAGCTTCAATTTGAGTATTTGTCATACCTTGTCTTATTTTCCTATGAATTTCTCTATATTTTGCTCGACATGCTTCAATTTGATTTGTTGTTAGTTTCATCTTTCCTTTTCTCTTACGCCGACTAGTGCTCCCCATTGCACAAACAAAAAAACACACACCAATGATTGTAAAAGTTAATAATGTGAAAGAATCTCCCAAAAGCTTAATTTTGTTTGATACATATAGAAAGCACAAGATTTTAGCGACAAAAGAAATGTGGGGACCATTGGAATGCTCAAAAAGGTCCCATTTTTATTTTTTATATAACTCAGTAAATAGATATCCATTTCAAAATAGATATCTGTTATGTTTTCCACAATATGTAACATGTCACTCACTGCTCGTGCTTCTATTTTTTTAACCTATAGCAAATGAAACAAATATCCATTACAAACGGATATCCGTTACAAATAGATATCTACCTCTCTCTCTATCTCCCACTCCCTGGGTCTTAGGTCTTTCTCTTTCTCTCTCTCTCTCTACCTCTCTCTCTATCTCCCACTCCCACTCCCTCCCTCCCTCTCTCTCCAAGTCTTTATCCTCTTTCCTCCCTCCTCCCCCCCCCCTCTCTCTCTCCCTCCCTCTCTGTTAGGTTTCTCCCTCTGTCCCTCCTTCCCCCCCCCCCTCCATTTCCTCTCTCCCTCTCTCTTTGTCCTCTCTTGGAGTCCCTCTTTCCAGGTCCTCTCTCTCCTTCCTGGTCTCTCCCTCTCTCTCACACTCTCCCTCCCCCCTCCTCTCTCTCTCTCCCCCCTTTTAACTTATATATTAATATATTAAATTAGTATATATTAATTTGTATTAAATTAATATTTTATATATATTTATTAATATTATTATTAAGGTATATATTATATAGTATATAAATTATATTAATATGTATGCATAGGGGAAGCTTCAAATATTATACAATAAATAACATATATCCATTATGTTTAGGTTTTACCAACCAAATAATATATATGCATAGGGGATGCTTCAAAACCTATACAATGAAAAACACATTCATTAGCGTTCGATTTTTATAAACCAAATATCACATATAACCAATATTATGTATTATTAATATATAATAAATGTATTATATATTAATATATCATAATATATTGTATATTAATATATCATAATATATTGTATATTAATATATCATAATATATTGTATATTAATATATCATAATATATTGTATATTAATATATCATAATATATAATATATTATATATTATGATATATATTACATAATATATTATATATAGTATTATTTAATATATATACTATGTATTATATATTATATAATATATATTTTATACTATATAGTATATAAATAATATATTATATATACTATACTATATACTATATACTATATATCTTATACTCTCTCCCTCTCTAGCTTTGGCACTAATATTGATATCCAACTTGTATTTTGCATTGAACTTTTGAACACAATAATTAAGCATTCTCTTATCAAAATCCGTACCTCCCAAATGCATATCCCCTCTAATTGCCTTGACGACAATATTACCATTTTGAACAGAAAGAACCGACACATCGAACATACCTCCACCCAAATCAAAGACGAGAATGCTTCTTTCTCCAATGAATACATCATGAAAGCCATAAGTTATAGCTATGACCATTGGCTCAATAATTATTTGCATGACATTGAGGCCTACAATCTTACCAAAATCCATTGTGGCCCTCTTATGCACATCATTAAAATAAGCAAGCACAATATAATAAACACATTCTTCACCTCACATTAAAATAAGTAGCATGGATGAGATCTCTTTAGGCTCAAATAACTCTCTCTTAGGTCCCTCCCGGATCTGATCCTGGCTGATCGCCGGATCTTGAACGGATTGATTTGCCGCCATGAATGATCCCCCCAAGCCCTCCTCCCCGTGTATTTTTCTCTTGTGATCTCGCCCCTCCCTCTCTCATGAATTGGTCACATCACACAAAATATATAATATATATTATATAATATTAAATATAATATATATATATATGGATATATAATATACCTTATAAAATATATGGTATATATAGTATATAATATAATATATTATATATAATATATAGTATAATAATATAATAATTATGTTCCAATGGTTTTAGGGATAGGAATGGCAAGGGATGCATTTCTCAGAGATGGAATTACAGGTCTAAGTTTTCTCTGAGGGCTATGGGGGACGACGCATGTGGTGCTGAAATACATGCTAGTACTCCTGGAAAATAGCTAAAAAAAGATGTATAAGTATAAGAATTATACATCTTGTGACAACTAGGAGTCCTCCCTAGACATTCACCCCAACACTTTGGAAGACCCAGCAACATCTTGGAGCACAATGACACCAGTGGTGGAAGGTGTACTGCGGGTGGGTTGGTGGTGGGGGACGCCCCAAGTCCCCAAGTCTCCTCGAGATGTCCTTGTTTAGGAAACGTGGGGTTTTTTGGGGGGAGCACGTCCCCGTGGAGCACTAATAATAATATATAATATAATAATATATAATACATAATATATAATATATAGTATATAATATAATAATATATAATACATAATATATAATATACAGTATATAATATAATAATATATAAAATAATAGTGTATAATATAACATATAATACAATGCATATTATATAATACATAATATATAATATATTAGTATATTAGTATATTAGTATATATTAAAATATTAAATATTATGTATTATAAATAATATAGGTAATGGATATCCGTTTATAAACGGATATCCATTCTGGACGGATATCCATTTTTTCTGACAAAATCAATAGGCTTGGGATTGCCTAACTTGGAAAGTCAATGGTCCAAAAAATGTGTTTACAAAATTTGCTTAGTTTTCTAAAGTTCACCCTTATGGATGACAACTTTTGTTTTCATGAAACGAAAAGGGTTTATAGAAAAAATTGTCAACTTTCCACCAATATAAGATATGCCTTATTTTGGGGATGGTGGACCTAGCTCGATTGGCGAAAACATCCTATTGTAGGAAAGTGGTCATGAGGTCTAGTCTCCCCACCATCCCTATGGTACCAGAGGGCGTGTTGTGCTAGCATCACTGGTCACATGAAAATTTTTACTAGGAGCACTATAGTTTATAAGGGGACATATACCCGACCAAAACCTGCAGTCTAAAAGAAAAAAAAATATGCCTTATTTTGAATTTAATAAATAATTATTATTTATTTTCTACATACATTACGACTAAAGTCCCGATTGATAGGTTGATTGAAAAACTCTATAACTTTCAAACTATTTCACATTTTTTGAACCTAAAAGATGTGTCACATTTTATTCTTCACATACTATAGGATAAAAAAAATTGAATTTCATAAATTTTTTAGCAGGTTATGGTGGTCAGACAAACATGTTTTAATAATTTTGAAATGTTATAATAAAAAAATCATAACTAATTATTTACATGCAAAAAAATTGCAAATTTTTTTGGCACATCCGGGCATGTGTCCTCTAGATATATTGAAAGTTTCAAAAAAAAAAATTATTTCTTCTTGTACTTAGGGTGATCAGACATACACCTACTTCTTATTTTTTTCCTGAAAATTTAGTACCACTGCATTGAAATTTTAAATTTTTGCAAAACAAATTTACTTTTTTCCAAAAATAGACTAGTAGCCTAGAAACTGTATTTGATCTGCTACAAGTTTTGTTCTGACATATTTTCAAATTATGTTAATAACCTATTCAAATTTTTATGTTAAGTTTCATAACTCCATTTTTCTAAATTTTCATTGCCACTTAAGGGCCTAGTTTGGACCCCCATAATCCTACACTAACCCCATATATATATATATATATACTCTAGGTGTAATTTCTAAACCTAGGATTCAAGTTTTGTGTTAGGGGTGTTGTGGGGTCTTTTTCTATTGTTTCATTAAGATGGAGATCAATAAGGTGTTTAGATTAACTTTCAACCATGAAAGTGATCCAATCACACTTGGATCTGCATCTTTTAGGGTCTTGGAATATATTGAAATTGATTTATTTTGATTAATCTAATTAGACTATGTGCCCTAATATGAAAATGCAAGATATCAAAAATTGACAGACTAAAACAAAGATGTGCAAGAAGGCCTGGGAAAAGAAGAGTGTTGTGTACCTATCTTGAAAGTTTTGTGTTAGCTTGAATATGAGACAGAGTCAACCAAGGGTGTGTGAGTTCTTTTAGGGGTGCTCTTATTTGCTTTTGCAATCCTTTGATGTCAGATTTGAGATCCCTATTTTCACTTATAGAATTGTTAGATATCTGTCTAATAATATTGTAGGTGAGTTTCTATGAGTTGAAAAGGTGTAGGGATTTGAATGCAAAAATGGATAAATGATCTTCAAGCATTCTTCAATTTTCTTCAAATCTAAATATACACATTAAAAAAGAAATGAACTATTGTTCCATTTATGGGATTTCCTTAGTCCAACCCCATGTTAGTGTTTGCACTTCCACACTAGCAATGTCAATGATAGGAAAGATAAACAATATGAAGGAAAGATGAACCAACAAAGTGTTGCAACTCACCACCCTTCAATGACTTCCTTGAAGGACTGAAGTCATACACATCACTTAAATATCTTGGATCTTTCTTGTTTGATTTCTTGAATTGCTTGGAGACCTACAACAAGGGTTAGCCTTCACAAACAATGATAACATAAACATGCATAAACTCACATAGGATTTGACATGATGCTTGAATCTTGAATTGCTACAATAAAGCTCTTAAATGTTGCTCTTGAATTGCTTGATAGTGCTCTTGATCATAAATTTTCCAATATTTTTCTAAATTCTTTCAAAATGATGGAATAACTAGGTATTTATAGGCTTTTATTCAAATTTTTGCAAACTAAATCTCGATAGCTGATATTTACGAATTGAATTTGAAATGTTAAAATATCCAAACTAACATATTCAAATTTAAACCTTGAAAAAATAGAGGGACTCATAAACCCAAGGGCATCCTAGTTCTAGCCCTATTTTCTAGGGAATAGGGTGTTAGGAGCAAACCATTAAATAAACGCATTTGTTCAATGCTTGCAATTTCTTGGAAATTAGTAAAAATGGGCTATAAAATGCATAATTTAGAAAATTACAGGGTCAATTAGGCTCAATAATTTAGGGGGAGAAAAATAGAGTGTGAAATTGTCAAGGGTGACAATTTATGACTTTACATTTAGCCCCCACTTTAGAGAGAGTATGAACTTACTCTCAGACTCACACTAAAGTAGAAAATATGTCGAGAGGGGTTCAACTGTCCAAATGTTGAAGAGATATGATGACTAAGGATCTAAGGGGATTGCACAACCCCCCATAATCTAAGATCCCATGGCAAGACAACATAAGCACAAATGAACACAAACATGTATGAAATGCAACAAGATAGCATACAAAGCATACAAGATGAAAACACAAAGCATGCACAATGAAAACACATGACATAACATAACATGTTGACAAAAATGAGATGAACACAAACACGAAGAAAGCACACAAAAGACACACAATGAAAACACAAGGCTAGTACTAAATGGATTCAAACCAGTAAGGTAAAGAGACCTCAGTCTTAAATTTGTCTCAAATATCAAATGCCATCCATCGAATGAATATTAGTCAAATCCCATGAGGACTAGCAAGCTATGTTATGCCAAGTCACTCATGAGCTAAATGGATCCATTAGCTAGCAAGTTGTGTTATGCTAGAGGTGTCCATGCAATATGATGGGTTCCACAAGGCTAGCAAGGTGCATTATGCTAGACACTTATGAAACACATAACTCTACTGGAAAGCAAGTTGTGTTATGTTCAGTAGCCATGTTAAGGTGTTCATGAATCACACAATAGAAAAGTTTGATATTTTCTAGGTGAATCGCAAATTGAAAGGAAACATGGGCTAGTGAAGTCCAATATTCACTAGGTGAGCCCCCAAGACAAGGTACTAGCAAAATGAGACACACAAGGTTTAGTGAAATCTGCTATTCACTAGGTGTACACCCATGTCAACCATACCAAGAGTTATACTCCTTGATAACTCTGGTAAGGTGTTGCAAAAATGATCAATATTTTATGCCAACATGTCACTAAGTTCAACAATGTACAAAGTGAAGCAAAAATTCCAAACTCACCTAAGGATGTGCACAAACTCGTCTAAGGAGGCACATAAATGATGACAAGATAAGGTCAAAACCTCAAGGGGTGTTATAACAACACCACCACAAAAGGTGATTTACAAAAATAGCAAAGGGGCTTTGCTCAATACATGAAGGGTCACACCTTAGGGAATATCATACATGACATCACCACTAAGAGCTCAGACAAGTTAGGAAATAAAAAGATCACACCTTAGGGAATACTAGCCATAGTATTACCACAAAGGGGAACATCCTATGCCAAGAAAAGTCACATACTTAGAGGATATCAAGTCTAATATCTCCACAAAGGAGACCCAACATAGATTAATAAAGCCACACTTTCATTGCCAAGGTCACACTTCCTAGGAGATGTGTGCTATCTTCACTAAAAAGGGACCATTTCACATGCAAATAATAAATGGGGGACCATATGGCCCCCCTTAAAATGTTAGTTTACTTGTTATAGTAACGTTTTAAGGAGATACAAAGGGATCCATTGCTAGAAGGAATTCCCTCAACACAAGGCTACCTAACCCCTTGCCCCCAAGTGTAGTGACAAAGATGAGGTCAAAATGGATAATGATATGTTGATCCTTGAAATATGATTGTATAAAGCCTAGTTTATACCCCCATGCATGGTAGTGAACATGTTGTGATACTACAACTACCACATATCAAGGATCAAAGCACATGAATGTTAATCTATCATACGTTCAACTTGATCCCCATAAGGATCAAATTATCTCAATTTTTTCTTTAAAGCACAAAATTTATCAATAGTATTTCCAAATATTCTATGATATGCATAGTAAGATGTATTTGTATTCTTTTGTTTATTGTCTTTTTTCTCACATATTGGTGGTAGTATAATTAATCCCAAGTTTAATAGCATAGCTAGACTATTCTCAGTTTTTGATAAAAGTGCGCAGAGAAGGTAACACGCCTTTCTTAAGAGGACCATGGACTTTGCATTTATTGGTTGGTGGAACACATATTTGATGTAAAGGTGAAGGACCTTGGTAACCTAATCCTTTTGTATCTGCAGAAGTTGTTTGTTCCAAAAGGGAGTGGATCTCATGTGTTCATTTTTTATGTCACATCCTTGTTTTGTCAATATCTTAAAACCTTGTCCACAACTTTGTTCCAAGTTAATGGGTGTGTTTGTAACTTTATGCAAATATGATGGGAGATTGGTTGATGTACTTTCCTTGTGATTGTGATCGATAGGTATTTCCATGTGCATTGGTTGAAGTATGAATTGTAAGTCACTTTTCTTATGCAATGTGGAAAACATTTCAAGTGGTGGCATGATAGGTGGTGCTAGATGATTAGGAAATCTCATAGAAGGATAAAAGGTTGTATTATTCTCAAGGTTGTGCAAAGAATTATGTATGAATTCATTCATGCTCTCCTCAACTTGTCCCAAGATATCTACATCATGAGGACATGCATTGGGAGGTGAAGGATCATAAATATTCTCATTGAAATTAGGGTCATCAACAAACACAACTTGAAACATCAACCAAGATTTTGAAGAAGTCAACATCTTACTGAAAAATTGAGCCATCATGATGATGCTTTTACTAAGGTTCAGGTTGTTATACAACAGGTGATTGGAAGACATAAAACAAAACTAGACAAAGGATCTTGAGAAAACTGTTAGAGAAATTTTGAGCCAAAAAGGGCAAGAGGAAAAAGTTGCCTAAGGGCGTCCCTATCTTAGGTAGGGTTTCAAGAAATTCAAAAGTTGTGTGTGATATTGTTCAAGATTCTGGGTCTGGTTGCAGGTCTGACAATAAATGTATTCTCAAAATTTGCTCAATTTATGCCAATGCAAGTGCGTAACAATGCATGAACTATAAATGACAATTTTGAATGCAATTTTATCTAAAATACAAAATTTGATTGATTGTAAGATGCCTAGATCTGAAAATGATGATTTTGATGCAATTTTGAAACAAATCAATGCATTTTTTTTCACTTTTTGAGCTATATGAGAAATGCAATTAAGAATTCCAAAGCATAGATCTACAAACATACACAGATTAAAGACAAAGACAAAAAAGTGTGCATAATTTTGTTGATCTAAGTGCAAAAGGATAGAGGTGCCCAAGGGCATCTATGTCCTTGATAGAGCTTTTGAAAATTGAAAACTAAATATTTATTAGACTGTCTAAGTGCTCTGTTTCTGTGTGCAAATAATTCTGAAAGTGAATATATCTCTCGAATTTACTTAATTTAAGACAATGTGACTCAAATGCAAATGTGTAACAATGTTTGAATAACAAATGACAATTATGAATGTAGAAACCCTAGGTTTCCTTAACACCGCTTCCTGATTGATATTTTAGTTTTCCTCGACGCTTTTCCGGAAGTTTCAGGGTTTTTTGTAATTTTGGATTTTTCAATGCATTTATGAACAGTACGGCTTTGACAGAAAATAATAATAAATTCTATAAAATTGATAGATCTTCAATAAATATGGCAAATACAAACTAGATTGAAGGCGTCTCTTTTATTCATCAAATATCCTTCATATACAAATGATCTGACAACATGCAAGACAAATAATGAATTTTTATTATGAAAAGAACCTGATTTGCTGGTACGGCTGAAGGTACAAATCAGTACGGCAGAAATAAATATGGTCTCTTTCCCTCCTTCTGGCATGCACAAATGGATCAAATGGTATTGGCGCCCACTTTGAAGCAAACTGGAGATCTCAGAAGAAGGCGTTTATTTTAATTTGAAGAGTACGGCCCAGGGACAATGGTACGGCCCTGTCAGAAGTACGGCCTGGCAGAAATAGTCTTTTAATTTGTACGGCCTCCTCAAGGTTGATGTCTAAGACTCTAAATATGGTGCGCCCCAGCCAATGACTGATCTCTGGAAACAAATACTGAAGGAAACCTCTGACTAATAGTAAACTCTGAAGCTCTGTAGTTTTCTCTGAGTAAGAAAACCTCTGTAGGCAATAAATCGAGTGATATTGCACACTCTCTGAACTGCTTTCCGCTGGAGATGGCTCGTTCTCCAAGGAATCGAACGTGAAACCCTAAGTCTCAGGCTCAAACCAAAAATTGATCAATATCAAATTCAATAATCTCATAATGGGCTCAATTCCCAAGGCAAACCCTCAAATACATGAAAAGTGCGATTCCCTTGAAAATAGGGGTTTAATGAAATATTCATATTTTAATATTTTCACCTTTCCATAGTTCTCCACTGAATATTTAATTATTAATTAAAATATCAAACTGGCCCCCTTTCCTCATGATGGCGCACCCCTCAAGAAATTCACTTTAAGTTATAATATTAAATTATAACTTTATATTATAAACGTTAATTAATTAAT
>VDFB02330954.1:0-26204 GCA_007258455.2 Sequoia sempervirens | reverse complement strand
AGACACGTTCGATGGGTGTGTAGTTGATTTCATATCCAACCAATGTGCGACTGATGTAGTATATAGCTCTTTCCTTTTCATCCTATTCATTTTGTGCAAGCAATGCCCCTAGTGCTAAAGTGGTTGCAGAAATATACAGGATCAAAGGTTTTCCTTCAATCGGTGGCATTAGGATAGGTGGTGACAGTAGATAGTCTTTGATCTGTTGGAAGGCTGCTTGACATTTGTCGGTCCATATAGAGGAGATGCATTTGCGTAGGAGGTATTGAAGCGGTTGGCATTTGTCTGCTAGTTATGCAATGAAGCACCAAATAGACTATAATATTCCTTGTAATGTCCTTAGCTCACTAATTCCTTTTGGAGGAGGCATGTCCAATATTGCTTTCACCTTAGCGGGGTCTAATTCAATGCCTCAGCAAGAAACTATGTACCCCAAAAGTTTTCCTAAAGTCAGACTGAAGACACATTTATTTGGGTTCATACGGACCTTGTATTCTTCTAACCTTTTGAAAATTTTATCTAACACATTGAGGTGATCCTTGCATGTCAAATACTTTTCCAAAAGGTCATCCAAATAATCTTCCATTAAATTATGCATGAGGTCATGAAATATCATGGTCATGGCTTGTTGATATGTGGCACCTGCATTCTTGAGACCAAAAGGCATGACGTTCTAGCAATATGTACCCTAAGGGTAAGTGAATGTTGTTTTATGCTGATCTTTAGGAGTGATCCAAATATGATTGTAACCTAAGAAACCATCCATGAGGGACAACATCTTGTATCCTGCTATAAGATCAACTATGATGTCTATGTTCAGTAATGGAAAGTTGTCTTTCGGGCATGCCTTGTTCAGATCACAAAAGTATGTACAGATGCGTATTTGACCATTTGGCTTAATGACAGGTACAAGATTTGAAATCCAGTCAGCATAGTCTATTGATCTTATGAATCTTGCATCCAGTAGTTTTTTGAGTTCAAATTTTACTAGCAATACAATCTGAGGATGCATCTTTCACAATTTTTGTTTGACTGGTTTAGCATCCGGAAGCAGGGGTAGGTGATGAAAGACTAGTTTTGGATCTAGTCCTAGAATATCGACATAAGACCGTGCGAAGCTAATATTTTGCTATGAGAATAATTTTTGGAATTTAGGATTTTCTTCTTCTTTCAAAGATGTGGCAAAGAGAACCATTTTGGGATTCTCTGCTATGGCTATGTTAACTTCTATGGTGTCCTTAATAAGCATTTCTAATTTTTCCTCGATTCAGAAAGGGTAAAGATGAAATTGTCGTCCTCCAACTCCCATTTGAATTCTATCTAGTATTCTCCTTCACTTGATTAAGAAAAGTCAGACTCATTGGAAAAATAGGGGACAAATGGATTAGAATCATGGTCAATAGTGTCATGTGGAGAGTCAAATGAGTCTGAATGATGGTCATTAGGGTTAGATGGCCAGAAAATCATGTCAGAATGATGGTCAATATGATTAGATGAAGGTGCAAGTTTTATCATCATCGCGAGGCCAAAAGAGTCCTACCCATTCTTCTCTTTTCAATGGGACTTTAGGAGGGTCTTTAGGGAGGTTAACTTTAAACATCTATTGTAATCTTTCATCAAGGGAAAGCTCACCAAGTTCTAAAAACATTTTATCAAGACAACAGTCACTTAAGGATCTCTCAAAACCAAATTCCCATTCATGTGAGTCAGTTTCGGTAAAGGAGTCTTCGGTTGTCTCGACACATTCAAAAGCATTCACGCTCTCACCTGAAAGTACATTGGTACATGGATCGTCAATTTCAAATGGCCCAAATCCTAACCCTAGATATTTTTCTTTCCCAAAGGTATTATAGGTTCTCTCCTTCCAGTATTGTCTTTACCAAGGCCACTAGTTCCATCATAGCCTTTTCCATATATCTGTATTGGTAAGGGAGGTAGGTCTTTTATCTCTTTGTAAATACAACTTGATATGTCTTCAATTTCTTCCTTGTTCAATTTCCCCCATTTGGTAAAAGTCATTGTTAGAGGAACTTTAAAAATCTCTTTGGGCTCTATTATGAAACAAGGCATACCATAATCTTTTGGAGACTTGGGTATTTTAGTGATACAATAGGCCATGTTTAATTTATATTCTCCACAACCTTGGTCCTAGATCTTGATATTAGGATCAACCTTTGGGATGGAGGGAGATGGTGTGGCGAGTGTGGATGTGGATGGCTTGGAGAGTGTGGACGAATTGATGTATTTGGAGGAAGTGGATGTTGAAGCTTCACGATTAATTGGCACTTGGTGTTCAGAAATACCTCTCAAATTGGTGCAATATCGGAATGGATCAAGATCTCCAGGTATGGTGATTTCGGTTCCGTCAAAAGGAAACTTCAAGCATTGGTGGTAAGTGGATAGTACAACTTTTAAGGCATGGATCCAAGGTCGAACAAGTAAGATATTATAAGGTAGTTCTCGATCTAGGACTTGACATGTTGTATCCACAATGACTGGCCCCACACGAATAGGAAGTGTGATAATTCCCCTAGAGGAGCATTCTGTTGGATCTCAGTTATGTTTATAGTTTGTCCTTGATATCAAAATCCCTTTTAGTTGGTTCTCTTTGATGATCAGTCTCACTTTGGATCTTTATGCTTTATTATGGAACTTCTTTAATGTCTCTTGGCTATTACAGACAGTTACTTGTTATGATTCAAATTCATGGTGATGAGATCTCTGGTTCATGTTATGAATGCTATTTCTTTGACTAACAGAGTTGACAAATGGTTTCTTTGTCAGGATGGTTCTTCTTGCCTACCACAGGTGTATTTCACATGATTACAAGCCATTTGATTACATTCCTTGAACTCACATTTTTGAAGGCATTACAGTTACCTTGATTCTAACATCTCATTTGTCTAATGGTATTGGTTGTTTCTCTTTCGGGCTTACACTTATCGGTGTGAGAATGGCAAGGTCTCCCCGATCCATTTTGAAATGTCTGTGTTGCCTTTAGGCAAGACATTTCAGATGTCATGGCGATTGAATTTAACATACAAGCTGCTTTTGACATGACATTCCCGTTGTCTTGGTGACTGGCACAAGAAAGGTTATTTCGGCAATACTTGTCTTTGGTTTCGGCAAGAGAAAAGTGTTATCTATTGGCATATGTAATACCGTTGGGATAAGGTCTTATCGATTTCATTATATCTCCCCGACCCGCTTCAAAATGAGCATATCGACAAAGGAAATCATCCTCGGGGTAATGTCATAGCGAGTCTTTCTTGTCTTACCGACTCATGCTCAAAAGGTTTTATCTATTTTTCAGGAGTCTCACCGAACAACTATTTGAGAGAACTTCGGCCAAACTGAGCGGTATCGGGCTGAGGTCTTGGCGATTTCACTTGGTCTCCCCGACTAGTGCATGTGGAAGTCTATTGGCAAGAGTCTAAGGCTTTGGTGAAAGGTCTTAACAAAAAGGATTATGTCTCACCGACTAGTGCTTATGGAGTTTCATCCGCAAGAGCTGAGTGGTTTCGAAATAGGTCTTGGCGAAGTGGTTTTGTCTTACCGAACATCACATGGAGGAGTTTTCTTTGGCCAAACACAATGTATTTGATATATTGTCTCTTTGAAGACTTTAAGTCTCACCTATTGTTGCATTGAATGTCTTATCGGCATAAGGTTACTGCTTCGGCGAAATGTTATATCGAATGTGCAATGACACACTGACCTTGGTGGATGGATACTTTTCGATAAGAGCTTATGATATTCGAAGGGAGGTCTTAGCGACTCTGAGTGAATGAAGTTTTTCGCAATGACTCATGTGCATCAAAGAAAGGTCTTGGCGAATTCGATTTGTTACACCGACTGAAAACATAAAGGTAGTCTCTTCGGTAAGAGCTAGGGTTTTCGGCAAGAGGTCTCGGCGAGTGACCTTCGGTCTCGCCGATGGAACATAAAGGGACTTCGTTGGCATAAGATCTGGATTGTCTCAGCGACACACAAGTGGATAAAGACTTTCAGAAAGACATGGTGTTCTCTACAAGAGGTCTCCCTGACTTTGATATGTCTCACCGATGCAACACAAAAGGTTTTCTTGTCGGCATAAGATCTGACTTGTCTTAGCGATACACAAGATGATAGGTGACTTTCGGTATAAAGAAGATATCTATATGAGGTCTCCCTGAAAGCGATATGTCATGGTGACAGGAATGATAATGTGAGCTTCCGGTAAGACACAAGATGCTCTATGAGATGTCACCCCGACTACACATTGTCTTGGTGAAGGCGGATGAAGGACACATCTCGGTGAAAGTGTGCTCTTGTCTTGGCGACTTGGAAATGATAAAGACTTTCGGTATGACACAATATATTCTATAGGAGGTCTCTCTGATATCAAAAGGCTATAGCGATAGTGAATGGAACAAAAGGGCATCTCAGTGAGAAAGACTCTTGTGTCTCAGCGACTGTAACAAATATAACAAAAATGTGATCTCGGGGAAACATAAAAGATCTTCGATATGGTTTCTCCCCGACGACAGAAGGTCATGGTGATGCACAAGGACAAAGGAACGATCAAAGTTATAATTGCCTTCGGCATACTTGTCTGGATGTCTCGACGAACGATTAACAGACTCATACACTGTGGCCGGCATGGTGAATTTCTAAAGATAGTGGCAGGTCAACATCATGGATTGGCATCGAATCTCACAACCGTTACATGGTAGAATATTCATTGAGTTTCCTTTTTGAGCAGTTACATTTTTGAAATAATGGATGATTTGCAGTTCTCTGGATAAGTGTTACTATTGATTTTTATCATCATCGACAGACTGTCATTATTCAGCCTCATATTCAAAAATCAGCAAGAGAATCTAAGAATCTTGTGAAAAATGCTTGTTGAAGATTTCTTGATAACAAAAATACTTGAAATGTATATAAAAACCAATGTTGAAAATAGTGAAAGTGTTGTTGGCCAGTAATTCTGAGAGAGTTATTTTGGCCGTATCAAGAGATGTATTGAAATACTTTGTATTAAAATCTAAAAAATAGAGTGTTATGAACTTAACTAAAAACAAAGAGATCCTCTGATAGTATGATTGTAATTCTAAAATCTGAGTAAGGGGTTGGTGCTCCTTGAGATTGGTGTCTCTAAATGAGGGGTTGGTGCTCCTTGAGTTGGTGCTCAGAAATTAGCCTATAAGGCATTGTTAAAAGTGGTTTTTGAAGGTTAAGCTAGTAAGGCAGTTTAGGAGTGGTTTTTCTACCCCAGGAGGGTTTTCCACTCGGCAAATCTTTTCTCATTGTTCTTCTATGTGCTCACTACTTTTCTGTGTTGTTGTTGTTGTTGTTTTAGTTCACTGTTGGGTTGTTTACTGTTCTCAATTCTGTTTATGAATGATTACATTCAACTCATGAATGCATTAATCAAAGTAATATTGAGATCAAATATGAGCCATGTTTTGGAAAATGCAAGATATCTCACTCAAATCATAGTTTCATAAGTTGTCTAATAGATTGAGTTAATGTTGTCATATCTTTGTGCTTTCAAAAGTGATTACTCTACTCTATTGTTGAAAGAAAAGGAAATCAGAATGAAAAATATTGGTCGAAGTTGAAAAAGTGTTGACACTGATTCACCCCCCCTCTCAGTGTCTGTCCATAACTCCAACACGTTCCTCATCATCATATGCCTTTATGACAATAATTTTGGTAGTGTCTACACAAGCATCAAAAAATCCTAGAGCCTTAACCAATTTTAGGGAGAATATATTCAATCCTGCTCTGTCATCTACTAAGACTCGTCTAACCTTATGTTTATGGATGAAAACTTCGATATGCAATGCGTAATTGTGAGATGGCTTAGGTGATGAATAGTCTTGATTCAAAAAGGTAATGTGATGGGGAGTAGTCAAGTATCCAACAATGGCTTCGAATTAGTTGACATCAATGTTATTAGGGATAAAAGACTCTTGCAAGGTTTTGTCAAGTATGGCTTTGTGTGCAGGAGAAATGTGTAGCGGCTTGAGTATGGAGATTTGAGTGGGCATTTTTCCCAATTGATCAATGAGATTAAATTATCCTTTGGGTTGTGACTGTTTGGCAGGTGGACCGAGTATTATGATTTTTGGATGTCTAGCAAAAGGGCCAACTATTGTGACCTTGCCTCTACAGGTGGTAACATTGCACTCCAGAGTCTTCTTAATGGTGATAGTATTGACATGTTCGTCGGTAGCTCGGAGGTGGTTAATGATGGATCCACCAAAATAGTCAAAGGCAGTGTGAGTGTAATTGGCTCGATTGTTATTATTCTTTGGACCTAACATAGAGGGATTATTTGAACCATGATCCTACAATGGGTTTTTATGAATTATATGGTCCAAATTTGAAGCAAATTATTGTTTGTCTAATTCAATGGTATTATTTTCAATAAGATCCTATACAAGATTTCTTAATTGTCGTCAGGAGGAAGTTTTATGCCCTTTTTCTCGGTGATAATCACATAATGCATTATCGTCTCACCATGATGGATTGAATTTTCTTGGGTCATATGGTTTAGACTCTGGCAATGTGATGATGCCATTTTGGAGGAGCTTCTTAAGGACAACTTCAATCGGTTCACCCAAGGCGGTGTACATGCGTCTCTTTGGAAATTTTCTGGTTTGCGTGGTTGCCATTGGTTTTGATTGTTGTGATTTTTTTGGATGACATTTGTAGTAGGTGTCGGTGTGGTCAATGATGCGTTTTGCGGTTGAGCTCCTTTGAGAGTGATTGCAGGACCCTTGACATTTACTGCTTTAGCGTCCACAACACCATCATTGGTGATGTGTTTGTTTTTGACCCAATATTTGTTTTTGTCAGTAGGTGGGTTTGCATTCGTGTTCTTGTTACCATACTTGAGTTCTCCTTTAGCAATTAAAGCCTTTTCGAGTTGGACTCCTTTTTCCTCTAGGTCTATGAAAGTGGTACAATAATGAACTTGTAAATTGTATTTTAAGGGTCCCACAAGGTTTTGGAAAAATATGTCTACCTTTTCCTTTTCTGGTATCTTGACAGGGCATCGAATTGCTAAGCTTCTCCATCTTTGGAAGAATGGAATAAAGGTCTTGCCACTTTCTTCTTGAGTAAGCGTACATAAATTGGTCATGGTAACATCGATGTCGATGTTATAGGCATAATTTTGTACAAACTTATCAAAAATTTCTTCCCATGACTTTGTTCCTTTAGGCAAGGTATAAAACCATTCAAGTGTGGGACCTGCGAGACTTCTAGGGAAGAGTCTCATTAGATAGGTATGTTCAAATGCAACATCCACACAATTGGTTGTAAATTCTCTTATGTGCTCAAGGGGATTTGTCTTGCCTTTGTATTTGGTGAAGTTGGGTACTACATACCCTGGAGGGAACTGTGGCATGTATAAACTCGTGTCAAATGGGTATGGACATAGGTCGTATGATGTGTGGGTCTTTTTATGTTGCAATTGCATGTTCTCCATCTATTTTTGCAAGGTCACAAGTTGAGCTATAAGTGCATCAATTATGGGGTTGTTTGTAGCATCACACATGTTGGTAATGGGTATTCCATGAGTTCCCATTTGTTGTGATGATGTGTTCTGATTTGGGATGTTTTTTTGAAAAATGTATGATGTGTTTTGGTTTGGAATTTGTTGGTATTGAGAATTTTGATTAGGAATGTGTTGTTGTGTATGGATGTGTGATGCATATGTAGGAATGCACACTCTAGCAGTGTTGGTCTGTATTTGCGGACTATGTTTTCCTTGAGTGTTTTGATGTCCAAATGAAGTCATGTGTTGTGTTATTTCATTGCCTTGTCCAAATTGGTAAATGTGGCCATGTGGAATGTTGGTGTTTTTCCTTTGGGGAATATTTGTGTTGGTATTGAGTTCTGATGAAGTGTTAACATTTGGTTGAGGTCTTGGAATGGAGATTCATCGTTTATTCCTCCCAAAGGGGTTCGATGAGTTTGTTACCATGGCATTAGTTGAGGACCCAAATAAGGGGTTTGATGACGTCATTACCATAGCACTGGATGAAGCCCCAAATAAAAAGTTTGATGAATTTGTCCCCATTGTGTTGGTTGAGGATCTAAAGGTAGCTCCAATTGCTTGTGATGAAGTTATTGACAATAGAGGTGTTGATTGTGATGTACCTCCAATGGATGTTGTATTGACCGTGTTGGAAGTAGTTTGAGTGGAGGTGCCATTGGAGATAGAATTGATGGTTTTTGTCGCATTTTGTGTTGTGGCACCAATGATAGTATTGTTTTCATTATGTTGTGGTGTTGAAAGAGGTTGATTGGTGTTGGAGGTATTGTTTGTGTTATTGTTTGCATCATGATTGGGAGAGGCTGCTCTTAAGGTGTTAATGTCAAACCCTTGTGGAAATTTGGCCCCTTGGTGTAAAAGCATGGCTAGATATCTCTCAGAATATTGCAAAATTAATTCCTCCACAAAGGATGCCACAACAAGATTTTGAGCGACAAATTATAAGTCTTCTATGAATACTTGTCCATTTTTGTCTCTATGTATAAATTGTTCGAATGTATTTCATGAAGAAGATGCCATATTCATGTCATTGAAAGGATTGATGAAGGATGCCCCATGTCTGTGTTTTGGTTCATGTCATCAGAAAAGTTGTAGGGGTTGGTGTCTTGTCCAAAAGGGTCCGTTTGTCTTCTTTTCCTTTGGAGCCTAGTCTCAACCATATAAGGATTTTTTCAAATGAGGGAGGATGAATGGTGACTAAATGATGGGAATGATATAGCACTATGTTTTTGGATTTTTGAAATAAAGGATGCAATAATGACAATGTTGTCTAAAGGGGATGTCAAATGCAAGGTGATAATGAAGACTAAAATGAGAAGTATGATACTATTTTTTTGGATTTTTGAAATAAGGGATGCAAATGATAATGAGGACTAAGATGAATGATGGAAGACTAAATTTTTTTGAGGTATGCAAATGCAAAGGTCTAAGGTGCAATCAATTTTGATGGACTTTTTAAGAAAGGTTTACTAAACCACTCAAAGCTTGATCAATGTCTCAATTTGGATTATCAAAGGACTCTTTGGAATGACTAAGTGAAAGGACAAGATGAAAAAGTGAGGTTTCCTAACTAGAATTTTGAGTTGGAAAGGTCTCACAAAAGGACAATGACTAAAGGAAATAATGTTGACTAAGTCCAATGATAACCTACTTTTGAAGGCAAAGATTTTGCAAGGTTTGGCAAGTTTTCCTATTCCAAAGTCTGCAAAAATGAGGACCTAAAGACTTGTTTATGTTGGAAATGATGATGTATCTAAGATGCAACTAAAGTTTGTAAAAGGTGGACCTATGGTGAAATTCAAGCTAAAAGGTGCAAAGAAAGGAAGATTTGAGCAATTCTTTGTCTGGTTTTGAACAAAGGCCACTGGAAAAAGATGTCTGACAGAAGATTGAAAATGTTTGGTCTTAGGTTTTGGACAGTAACAATCTTTTTCCCAAATCCTAGGTGATTGCGTTGTTTCAGGTCACATATGTGTTTCAGGTTGTCAAATGCATTGCAAATTCAACAAATGCGCCACTATAGGTCACAACTGCGGTTCAAAAAATCAATTACGGTTTTCTAGAAAGCAAATGTGTTATGATACAGTCAAATGAGTTGTTTCAGTGAGAAAATGCAACTTAGCATATCGATTGCGGTTCACTGAGTCTCAAATGTGGTTCAAAATGGCAAGTGCGTTGCACAAAATACCAAATGCATTGCAGAGTCTGGTTTGTTTGCAATTTTGGTAGATTTTGAAGATTGTTTTAGTTTGAGTGAATGTTTCTAGATCTGTGAAGGATGTTTATTTGTTCAATGTTTCATAAAACACATGGAAAACATAATGTTTTGTCTTTTAATGTTGAAAACATGCACAATGAAGACAAGCACAATCTTAGGTTAGGCAAGGACTATATCCACTAGATTCCACATGGGTTTCCCCTACTGCACTTATTATTAGTGGGTGATCTAGAAGCTTGGCCACACTGGCTCCCCCTTACATTGCACTCACTTCTCGAGTCAACCAAGCTTCGAGCCCTCATAACTCTCCCATGACAGGCTCTTCACTGCTACTAAGAACTACAAGAATGTGGATGCCTTGGCAATGACCGTTGCTGCACCAACAAATAAATGGGTTTTTGGCAACTACACAAAGGTTTTTAGTTTAGGATCTCATTCGAGTGGCCATAGTTGAGGCAAGATTAGCTCTGATAAGGAGGAATTCCAGCCTGAAGAGGTTACACTCAACAAGGTTTTGGGGAATTCACTTGTTTGTGTGACATATCCGCACTCATAATCCTAAGTTTTCCATTAGGATTCACATTTGTATACCGGTCGGGAGTAGCTCAACTAAAGAGCTTCGTTGCTAGTTTGAGTCACCTTGGGGTGATTACTTTTTTCCACCAAGGACGGCTCAATTCCTAGAGTCAATAATAATTTCTCTTGCACCCAGGATCACACAAGTGTGCAAGGGGAGAGGATACTTCTATTATTGAATTGAGGTTACACAAATTGGAGACACTTGTTCATTTTAATTATCCAAATTATAATGTGGGGCAAACACATCAAACACTTTGTTCATTTTAAACTTAATTAAGTGTGAGACAACCAAGGTTCATTTTAATCCCATGTCATGAAAATGCATGTAAATTTTAGCCTTTGATGAGTTTCAATGCAAGATTGTGTTCATTTTAAGCCCATGAGTGAATATGCATGTTCATTTTAACCAATGAAATGTGAATGCAAGTTGTTTGTTGTTTGTTTGCTTGATTTAAGATTGTGAAGGACTTAAAAAAAAATCAACAAACAAGGGTTAGAATCCTTTTCCAGCTTGCCACATGCTGTAAACAGAATATTAGTAACCCCAAAAACCTCTAAACTACTAACATAAAAGAAAAATATGGAAATTTTTGTCAAAATCCAAAAATAAAAATTTACCAGGTGATTTCGTCGTTCTGCACAACAAATGCATCGCAGAGCCGAAAGCTAGAAATTGTAGGTAGATGCATTGTTCTGCAAATCAAATGTGTTGGACTTGCGTATGTGTCATTTGGATCAACAAATGCGTCTCAACAAAGCGAATGGGTCGTTCAGGTTAGCAAATGTGGCTCGAGACTATGGATGCATTGTTCTATAGACTGAATGCGTTGCGACACGACGATTACAGCTCATAAAATTACAAATGCGGCTCTCTGTACCTGTACTTGCAAAAACACGAAAAAGCTGTACAAAAATATGCAAAAAATGTGTTTTTGGCATCGGGGTCACCAATGTAACTTAGGGAAAATATCAGGTTAGCATTAATAAGCATAAACAACATAAACCCAAGTAAAACAATGAAGAACAATGGAGTTAGAAAGCATGAAAACAAAGAACAATATTACCAAATGTCTTCAACCTCCATGAATCACCTTCATTGCACCTTCTCCATTTGTTACAAGTAGATAATTTCCCTCAGATTTTTGATGAGCAACCTATGACTATGACAATGTCCAAAGAAAACATTGAAGGATTCTAATCTAAAAGCTACACAATGCAAGTATGCAACTATGAAGCAAGCCTAAAGTATGTGAAAAATAGCCTATGAAGTATGAAGTCAAGAGCATGAGATATATCAAGAGATTAAGAGATGTCAAAATGAGGCCAAAATTGCCTTTTTATAGAAAAGTCAATTTTGAATGAATGGCCATGATTGTCAAATGAGAGATTCCCTAAGACAAAAGGCTAAAATTAGATGTGACAACCCACAATTAGGGTTAGGGAAACATTAGGGTAAAATTTGAAATGAATGGTTGAGATTTGATTTTAGAAAAATCAAATCAATGGACAAAAATGCATGTGACAAGAGGGAATATTGGGCACAAAAAAAGAAAAAGATGGAAAATCAAATAATTAATTTAGAATTATTTGATTCAAGAGGGAGAGTTGACCTTTTTAATTAAAAATTAATTTAATTCAAAAGGTGGTGGGGCCATGTGGCAGGAAATTAGAAAAATGGACAATTTTAAATAAATGACTTTATTTAAAATGAGAAAAGTCAGGGTGGATAATAATTAAATAAATTATAGGAATTTATTTAATTATAGAAAGACAAGAAATTAATGACGTATTTAAATAAATAAATAAAGTTTATTTATTTAAATAATTAGGAAGAATTAGTAGGCAAGTAATAATTAAATAAATTTAGGAATTTATTTGATTATGGAGGGACATAGGAAATTAGCGACGCATTTAAATAAATAAATAAAATTTATTTATTTAAATAGTGAGGAGGAATAAAAGATATAATTATTTAATTAATAGTTGAATTTGGACTATAGGACATAATTAAATATATTAATTATGTTAGAAGAAATATGAAGAAAATAAAGTTCGTAGGCCTAGGTCAATTTTATGTGTCTACAAATTGCATAAAAACAAACATGGGAAACATTATTTTAGGTCCTTTGCATTAGACTTACCAAAAAACAACATTTAACCACCTATTACAAAGCTTTTGTGGTTTTCCTAAAGTATAGACACATATACATGAATTTCATGATAGATTGAGAGAATATAAACCATACTTTCTAAAATAAAATACAATTTTATTAAAAAGTACAAATTAAGAATAAGAATGATGAGAGCAAGGAGCAAATACCATTTCATAACCAATACATGCAGTACAAAACTTGAAATTGTTAGTTATTTATCTATAATTTATAAAATAGTTGATACATGTCTACACCATAGGGTGTATCAAAATCCATCATTAATGCAAAGATAATTAATAAAGGAAACTATATCTATGATAACAAATCCACCATTCATCATTGGCATTAAACATTAAAAAATGACTAAATGTTCCAAAAAGTTCTATCCTCAAGATTTATCCCCACACTACAATGTGTACAAAACTTATTAGTTATTTTTATAGAAACATTTTGAAACCTTCCATGATGAACCATATATTTTAATTTCAATTATACTCTCCTATGATTTTCTTATTAAGTAGGAGATAATGCATGACTTTTCCACATTTTTCTCTAATTTAATATAAATTACAAATTTTGTATATGTTTGGCCCATAAATAAAATATCTTTGCACATTTTTATAAATTTTTAATTAAAAAACAAAATTGAATAAATTTAGTTATATGCAAAGGAAAAAAAAGTAACATGGTGCCCTTAAGTATAAGGTAAACCTTAACTTGGTAGATTTGACCAATCTATTATGATGATTTGACACCTTAGATTGCTTGATGTATGGAGACGAATTACTGGAG
Source organism: Sequoia sempervirens (assembly GCA_007258455.2). Taxonomy (NCBI): domain Eukaryota; kingdom Viridiplantae; phylum Streptophyta; class Pinopsida; order Cupressales; family Cupressaceae; genus Sequoia; species Sequoia sempervirens. The sequence continues at coordinate 12,910 of VDFB02330954.1, read as the reverse complement.
CCAAATTCTAGTGTAGTGCCTTATCCATTGGGAAACACGTGTTCAATGAGTAATATGTTCTATAAAATTTAATTACTCCAAGATCACATGTTGAATTGTACAAAATGTCATATATAATAGACTACAAACTTACAAAATTAAGCTTTGATTAAGTTGAAATAGGATGATTAGAGGAATTATTCCTATTTGCACAAATCATGGATAACAATTGGTTGTCTTGGGACCTTTGGACACACTTGAGGTGTAAGAGAGCCTTAATGATCTCTAGAAATAATTGTTCCTTAGTGAAGTTTTTCTAAGTCGTGCATTTGAATGCTACATGTATGCTCTAAACATTATGAAAGAGCACACTTTAAAAAAAAAAAACTCTCTTAATTTTATATATCTCAAAACAAGATCAATAGAGCCTATAAATAAATATTTTCAATCCTTTAAATTGGAATAAAAATAAGCTCCAAATTTGAAAGTTATAGTAAAAAGTGTACGGGGAAAAAATGCAACAAAAATAATGTTTTTGAAAAGAAAGTGTCATTCTTGCACTTTTTTGATGAAATGGACAACAAGGGTGAGCAAGGTATGGAAACACAACATTTGTATTAAATTTTGTGTTTCCAAATGTTGCATTTGTTTGTCTTTTAATGTGAAATGAGTAAATTGGTCATGGAAGGAGTTCTAAATTGTGATTTTTCTTGATAAAACATATTTTCAAGATTTAAGTGGTATTTTTTATAGTTGTTCTATATGAAATGGGTGAAGTATTGGGGAAAGGGTGATTATGTGAATTTCAAAGATGGAATGTGAGAAGGTGCATGGGTGTTCCCTAAGACATTTATCTCAGTGATTCTTGTAGCTTGTAAAATGTTCAAGTTATATGTTCTTTACCAAATGTTTGATTGAACCTACAAAGATGATGAGCCAAAAAAAATTTAAAAAATCGAAATTTTAAAGATAAATATAGTTGTAGGAAAAAAGTAGAAAAATGCATCTCATTTAGTGCTTATATTAACCACTATATTTTTGTATTTCACTGCACGTTTATCTTTTACACTCCTCTTCTTATATGATATGTTGTTTTTCTTCTAATGTAAGATTATGGCTATAGGCTATTAGAGTCATATTTTTATGAGTTTTTGTATATTTTCACAAGGTGCTTATTATAAAAATAATTATGCAATCAAACACATAAACACAACAATAAATGTTAGTTGTTATATGTGAATAGAATACTTGGTTGTATATTCCTAATTTTAATTTATTTGTGTTTTTAAAGCTTATCTTCTATATAACAAGGTTTAATTTTGTTTCCATTATATTTTATTTTTTCACCATATGCTTCATGTGAACAACAATACATCATGAGATATAGACAAGGTTTAATAGTTTTATCAAACTGGAAATTAAGCAACTACCACTTTATTTTAATTCAAATTATTTTTAGAACATCAAATTCAAACATAAATACAACATGAACAAAAGACAATATTTTATTTATTTCATATGTACAACAAGAAGAAACTTTATTTCAATTCAATTCTTCACTTACTCCTCTACACTCCTTTGTAAATTTCCATTCCTTATTTTATTTTTTTTCTATGTTATTTCTAGTTACTTTTGTGCTATTTTTTAATTAATATTTCTTCACAAATCTTGTGCCTTTGTTTCTACTTTTACATTGTGGTTTCATAATTATTGTTTGTTCATAAGTTGTTCTTTCCTTGACACTTTCCCCTAGTGTACCTCTCTTATCATCTGTACTATTATTTATTCATTTTGTTGTTTAACAATCAATATCTACTCGAGGCATATTCTCAAATAGTTTTCTATCCCTACATCTTCCTTAGTTGTGCATCCCTTCTCTTCTATTCTCCTATTCTTACCTCTTTAATTTATTTTGAAAATTTTCAACTTTCACGACTCCCTTCTTTCCCCTTGTTGCATGCCTTTTCATTTCTTTTTTTTAAATATTACATCTATCCCTTTTATTTCTACATCTACCTTATGTGGGTGAGAAAGTAAATTAAAAGTTAATTGAATTTAAACTACACCTCTTTTCAATTCCTTAAATATTTATCCAAAAATATGTATTTAAAAATATACAATGTCATGCCCCCTTGCAATAACATTATTGATAATTTGGCCACAATATGAAGACAAATATCAATTTTAATCTAGATGAATAACAATCCTCTGAATTAATGAAATTTGTAGCCTAGGAAGAATTCAAGCAACATTCACTTGGACTCTAGCAACTTCAAAATTAAACTATGAAGAAAATAAATAATCCTTATGATTCAAAACAAAGGAGTATAAAACCAAAAACCAAAACAAAATGCACCAAAAATGAACAAAACTAAAATTGTAAACCTAAAATATTTGTTTTGGTGATGCAAGATTGCTTGTGGACTTGGATGCTCTTACATTAGACATGTTAGATAATAATTTTATAAGAATGGACTCACAAAATGGAGTTGAGTAGTTGAACTACCCTTCAAAAACATAAACAATATGTGACATCCTACCCTAATTTTTTTTAATTTTATTTTATTTTTTTTTATTTTCCTATTCTAATATTGGGTTCATACAAATCCCCTCTTCCTTCACCAAAAAATTTCACCTATCTTTTCTTCACTTGTGGATCTTTGTCCACCATATATTGACCTCCTTCTACAAAATATTTTCCTTTTTATTTTTTCCTCTTGTGGGTTTTAACCCACCATAAACTATCCACCTCCACCCAATGTTTCTTTCCTCATCTTCTCTTGTGAGTTTTAACCCACTATAATCCATCCTCCTCCACCAAAAATATTCTTTACATTTCTCACTCACCATTACATTTGCACACATATCAATATCATTGATATTATGAAAATTAAAGATTTCCATCATCTCCTCATATACACCTATCTATTATTTTTCTTCACTCTTCTTTCTTCATGCCAATATGTTCATCAGTGCTTTTCTATACCACAAATTTCAACACCTTCATGATTTCTTCTTCTACACTTATCTATTGCTCACTCATCATCATATGTGTACATAAATCATCATTAAAACATGAAAATTAGAGAAATATACACTACTTCTCTTTCCACTTGTTCATCCTCATCCTTTTTTTATCCTTTTATTTTGCACTTAGCTACATCATATTCATTGTTTTCTTCAAAGGACCAAACTTTTCTACAATCTCATTCTTGTTTATTTAGATATATTATTTCCTTCTTTAGCACCCTCTACTATAATTTATTCTCCTCTTGCATCTTCATTATTTATCACTAACTATTTCATGCCTTTTAGAAGACATGTTTCTTTAGCAATCTTTTATTTTCTTCTTATCCTCTTGCATTAGGATATATTCTTCTTCGGTGCCATCTATATGACACTATTCCATCTTCTTCCCTTTCTGCAAACAAAGTAATTGTTTTCATTTCATGCCCTCCTTATGGCTCATCAATTATAATCCATCAGAGAGATCTTATATAGGCCATACTAAATTTTTTTTTTTGTTTTTTTTGGGTAAAAGGCCAGTGGCGTATATATATATTTATTGTAAAATAAAGTTTATACAAAGGATTTGTATCATTTGGCATATCAACTGCTACATTCTATATCAGTTCCCAATCTGCCCATAAAATCATGCTTTTGCTTACATTGCAGATGGCGATACAAAATTTAGAACATATTTGTGCCTTTATTTGTCAAAAATTCAAAAGAAACCAGATCCTATAGATTAACCATCTTCGTTCCTTTCCTTTTATCAGAGTTCTTGACGCCAAGTTTCATGCAAAATTTCCAAACAACTGCTTGCAATCAATCTGAATATTACTCCTCCATTCATTCCACTTGGACTGAATTCTCGTCCTGAGCCTCAATGTTGTCTTGAGCTTGTAAACCATTGGCAAAAAGACCATATCCTACAACTGGTTCAAAGTGATCTTGCAAGCCACGAGAACGTGAGCCATACCCTGTAAATGGTTCAACCTGATTCTGCAAGCCACAAGCAATCAAACCATACCCTGCAATTGGTTCATTTACTTCTTGAATCTCCCAAGCCAAGCGAGGGCGAGCTACAAGACCCTTTCCTTTCATGATATTGTTTTCTTGATAGAGTCATATATTTCTTCAATGCCATGGCGCTGCCTAATATAATCCCTAGGAAACAAACCTCCTATATCCCCATCCCCATTAAAAATGTTGTAACCTTGAACCGCAACTAGCAAGGCATCATTTAGTAGAAATTGGGGCTTAACAAATTGCTCTGCAATTCACCTTAACTCTGGTGGTTATTTTACCTTGCTTGTCCCTTAGTCAATTACCTAAATTTAAATTATTCCTACATTGGCTAAGTGTTTGGGTATTTTGAGCTTTCCATCTTGTAGAGCACCCAAATGTGTATCCGTAGTTAAATTTTGAGGAATTTTGGGGAAAAATCAGCTAAGTTATGATTTTACGAGTTTTCTCCTTCCAATCGAATAAGTGCAGTTTGGATGGGTTTCCCAAAACGGTGTAGATCACTTGATTTTTTTTCACAAAGGGAAGAAAAGTATAAGTTGGTTAAATATGGGGTTTTTAGGAAAATAGAAGAAACATTCTCACAGAGGCCCGATGGGGATGAAAGTCCCACAAGCTAAAGGTTTATGGGGATTTTGAGTGCATTCAACTTTGCAAAATCCCCAAGTGAACCAGTTTGAAGGTAAAAGTGTAGTTTAGATGGACATTCCACACCCACATGGGCCTGATGCTAATGCATTTTCTACTAGAGTTGATATTGACATCCATATATGTAGTTTCTATCCAAAGTCTCCCATGGTTTTAATGAATCTTGATTTCCCACCATATCCCAATCAAGCCTCCCCTTGCATACTTTTCCATCTGAAGTTTCTCATCCCCATCCAATCCAATTGGACCCTTTTACATATCCACTTTTACTCTATTTATCTACTTCCATCTCTTGTCGATGTCACCATAACCTTTGTTGACATCATCCACCTTTGATAATGGGCACTGGCTATCCAGCCCAGGAATGCACCGGGGTGGACATGGCCATGCATCATGTAGCATCCACAATATGGGGCGGCTATTGATTGATGTGACTGCAAAAAAACTCACCTTACCCTCATAAAAATGCTAAAATGCAGAGATGTAGCGCTGACTATTTGGATGCTGTGTCATGGGTCCCTCCTAATTTCACCGTTTTCCCAATTTCCTTAACCTTACTCTTTTCTCAGTTTTCGTTCTGTAGCTATTAACCGCGCAGTTTCATCAAGTATTAAATAAATTGCATAAAAAATGGTAGAGTTGTTGAGCTGTAACTATCAGGTTTTCAAGTGTATGCAGTTTCATCAAGTATTAAATAAATTGCATAAAAAATGGTAGAGTTGTTGAGCTGTAACTATCAGGTCTTCAAGTGTATGCAGAATGGCTTGGTGCGGTTTCAGATGCACAATGTTTTTGGGTAATTGAAATGTATTTAAGACTTCTATCTTTATTTCATGCTGCAAGAAAAAGGGTTTCATGAAGTAGACTATTTCTTTAGCCAATATTAATGCCGGAAAACTCTATGAAGGCGGAAGGCATTAAGTATAATTTATGATTTTTTAAAATTTATATATTATTAAATTAAATAAATAATGGTTATGTTGTATTTATTTTTGGTTTCTCATTTAATAAATAAAATAACTTTTAATTAGTTAAATAAATAAATAAATTTTGTATTTATTAATATGTTTTTGTGTATTATTAAAAATTGATATTTTTATACATATATAAGTAATTTTTACATAAAGATTATTTTTTGGAAATAAAGTTAGATTAATAAAATGATATATTTATAATTTAGTATAAATTAATAATTACAATTTATGTTTAATTTTGTAGATTAATTTATTTTGGTATTAATGTGAAATTATGAGTAAATATAATGGATAAAAATATTTAATTTTATGATTAGAGAATGATGGATTATTCAATAGGTATTTGTGAGTTATCTTAAAAAAAATTGTTATGAAAATTTATTAACAAAGATTTAAATCCATTAAAAATTGTGGCATTTGAATTGCATTGAATAATTGTAATGCTAGATTTTTAACTTTATAGTGGAATTATCAAATAGGGGGGAAACTTTTCGGATTGTTGAGGGAACTTTTAGGGCAATGCAAAAACTAAAACTTGAATGAAACATCAAGAAATAAAAAAAATAGGTGTGACAAAAGAGGGCCACGATTTGAATCCACTATTAAACCTTCTCAACTTGCAATTCTTCAACTAAGCACATAAATGAAAAACCAACTTATCATTATTAGTTATTAGTTACAACTAGCAAGTGGGCAATTTTTTGTTCACAAAATGAAAGTTTTTGCATTTAATCCTAAAAGGAATAGGTGACATGTCTTAAGGGAACCTATAGTTCAATATTAATAAGAAAATACTTGTATAACTAAAATTATTTCTTTATGTTGGAAAACTCTTTAATAATATTAAGTATAATATATAATTTTATTAAATAAAATAGATAGTATTTTGTTTATTTTTTTTATTTTTAATTAAATAAAATTTATTAATATTTTTTTTTTTATTATGAATATGTTTATATGTATGCAATAATTTAAATTATTATTAAAATGAATAATTATATGAAGGGATGAAGATGTTAACAAACTTTTTATCTTTAAAATCAGTTTTTCAAATATATTATATTAAAATAATTATGAAAATAAAATAGAATCATTGAAATAATGAATGATGTTTTTTTAAACATAAAATTGAAATTTACATCCAAAAGTAAAATAGTTCTTCTTAATCCAAAAATTGAGTAAATAAAATAAAATTATTGTTATGTAAATACAAATGATTCTTCAAATAAAAATAAAATAGAGAATATAAATAAAATAATTATGAAATAATTGTAAAATGAAATATAATAAATAAATTTAAAATAAGATAAATAAAATAAAACAATCCTTAAATAATTATAAATTAAATTTGAATAACTCTTAAAGTAAATTGTAAATAGTTGAATTTGACCACCCCCATATGGTCAAATTCACCCTTGCATTCCTCTGAAATCAATTTTTAATTCATTTTCTTCTATCTCCGCATGTCACATCCTCCATAATCTTCCTTAATCTCGGATTAATCTAATTAATCTATGATTAGAATGTACACACCCCTAATCATCATTAGGGCCACATCCTCCATAATCTCCCACTTGCCTCTAACCCTTCATTAGTCTCCCTAATCCCACATTTGCACAACCTTAATCACCTAATTAAGCTAACCTAATCTTCATGGCATTTATGACATGTGTCCTTAGTCAACCTACATTAAATGCTTTATCTATTTGGAGAAGGCATCTCCTGCCCTATGTGAATTTTTAATTCACATTTATTCATCCTATGCATTTTAAGGAATTTTAAATTCCTTCTCCCATCCCCATGAGGATTATGTCCTCTCAAGGCACATGTGGACAAGGACCTCCTTTATGAGGAGATCTTATCCATTCCCAAGGTACATAAAAGTACCTCCATGTCATCTCCACCTCACCCCTTCCCTTCCACATCATTTGCCACATGTCAGTTTGTGACGGCTTGCGAGTTCTCAACTCACCCTAGCCCTTGATCTCCTCCACCATGGCTTAATCCTGACCCTCCATTGCTTTAGAGGCGCTTCCCCAAAAAATGGTGGAAATGTCTCCATTTTGGATCATCCACTTTAACAATCACACTCTTGCAAGCAATCAAGCCATCCCTTAGCCATTCAAGCATCCACCATTGTTGCAACATTTTGAGCCACAATCTTGCATCTATTCACATACCCACATCCTCCATTGCATTCCTCATCACTTCACCATCATTTAGAGCTAATATTTGAGCCATTTTGTCCAAGAAGGAGAACATCAGCAGGGGCCAACCAAACCATCAATTTGAACAAGGTAAAAAGTTATATTTTCTTGTGTTTTGTTTCAATTCAACTAGGCCTAATCTTGAGTATCTGTTTTGTGTTTTTCCTTGTTGCATTTTATTTAGTTTTGCATCTTAGAGTAGGTAAAAACACTTGCACACATAAATAAAATAATTCAATTACAATAAGTGTTTGTTAAATAGATGCACATAAGATATATATACTAGTATATGCATGTTAAATTTGGTCTAGATTAATAAAATGATATAAATTAATAATTAAAAGTTGTGTTAATTTTTTTGGATTAATGGATTTTGGTATTAAATGTTAAATTATGAGTAATTGTAGTGAAAAGAGATATTTAATTTTATTATTAAATAATGAATGTGGTTTGATAAAAATAAATTTAGTCTAAATAAGTCAAACAATATGCTTATAGTTTAGTGTAATTTAGTACAAACTAATAATTAAAGATTTTGAGTAATTTTGTTGATTATTATTAAGTTAAGAAAGTGAATATAGTGGTAGAGATACTTGGTATATGATTGATGAATGAATGTCATTTGATAAAGAATATATTCTTGATTGTTACTAAAATATATTTTTATGAGTCTTGAATTGTGTGATAAATCTCTATGATGTCACAAATTATGAATTTATGGGTTTGGGTATACTCTATACTCATGTATTTATTCTATGTGCATGGATTTGACCTTGTTTAGTGTTTATGTCTACTCTATAACTTACCTGAATGATATTTTTTCTTTGTTCTTTTCTAATATTTAGAGATTTGTAATATTTACAAATACCTTGAAAATATTATCATCATATCAAAATATAACATTTTCACCTAGGTCAACTCCAAAAATGTGTGTAAGAGATCAAAGACATGTAGCATTCATAAATACTTAGGGAAGTATTGTCATTATATTGCAAGTGGACATGTTCACCTAGGCCAACCTATGTAAAAGATCAAAGACTATATACAAGCACCCAAGAATGATGCATTTAAATTTGTTATTCCTTTTAATGCGCCAAACATAAGTGTTTCATTATTAATAATGTTAAGAGACATAATTATAGCAATGAAAATAAATGAGTTGTAATGATTTGAGTATTTTAATAAAATACCTTTAACTTAAATTTAATAGCCATTTACATGTCAAATTATTAAATAACTCAAACTTGTCCCTTCAACCCCTCCTTGCTTGATTTGCATAGAATGTTGCTCACTATAAGTTGGATGTTTTTAATTTTTTGTTATTTGAAATTGACAAAAAAATACATTTATCTTAAACAATTTTTTGTACAATTGGAACCAAAACTAACTAAGAAAAGGGTTAAAAGGAAATTGGGAAAAAAAAATGAAGTTAAGGGTCCATTTAACATAGATTTTTAGAAAGATATATATGATAGTTTAATTTAATTTAATTTAATTAATAACTATTTTATAGTTTATTTACTTTAAGAGTTTTTTAATTTTTTATTATAATTATTTAAGAATCATTTTATTTTTTATAGATATAAAAGTTATCTTTTATGCTTTGTTAACATGCTCCCATCATTGCACTTCACCTCTCGTTGTCATTGTAGTTATTTTGTTTTATTTTTTAAAATTTTAAAAAATAAAATATTTCTTCAATTAGAAACAGTAATGTATAAAATAAAATAATTTTTAAGTAAATGTTAAAATAAATAGTGTTTATGTTTTTTCTTATCTATTTACTTATTTATGTGTTTATGTGTTCATGCATCTATTTAAAAGTCTAGATAGATAATAAAAATAATATTTATATATATAAAAAATTGAAATAAGAGTTAAAATGAATGATTTGTTTTCATTTAGCTTTTTGAAAACTTAGATTCTACTTGATATAATCTCAATATTGATGAAATAAATAATTTTAGTTATACAAGTATTTTTTTATTAATATTGAACTATAGGTTCCCTTAACACATGTCAAGTCTTCATAAACCTATTCCTTTTAGGATTAAAAGTAAAAACTTTCATTTTGTGAGAAAAAAATTGCCCACTTGCTAGTTGTAACTAATAATGATAAGTTGGTTTTTCATTTATGTGCTTAGTTGAGGAATTGCAAGTTGAGAAGGTTTAATAGTGGATTCAAATCATGACCCTCTTTTGTCACACATTTTTTTTTTATTTCTTGATGTTTCATTCAAGTTTTTGTTTTTGCATTGCCCTAAAAGTTCTCTCAACAATCCAAAAAGTTCCCCCCCCTACTTGATAATTCCACTATATACTTAAAAATCCAGCATTACAATTATTCAATGCAATTCAAATGCCACAATTTTCAATGGATTTAAATCTAACTACCACATTTCATTATAAGCTTAGTTATAACACACCATTTCATAGCAAACTTTGTTAATAAATTTACATAGCGGTTTTTTTTTTAAGATAACTCACAAATACCTATCAAACTTTACATAATCCATCATTCTCTAATCATAAAATTAAATATCTTTATCCATTATATTTACTCATAATTCCACATTAATATCAAAATACATTAATCTACAGAATTAAACATAATTTTTAATTATTAATTTATATTAAATTATAAATATATCATTTTATTAATCTAACCATATTTTCAAAAAATAATCTTTATGTAAAAATTACTTATATATGTATAAAAATATCAATTTTTAATAATACACAAAAACATATTAATAAATACAAAATTTATTTATTTATTTAACTAATTAAAAGTTATTTTATTTATTAAATGAGAAACCAAAAATAAATACAACATAACCATTATTTATTTAATTTAATAATATATAAATTTTAAAAAATCATAAATTATACTTAATGCCTTCCGCCTTCATAGAGTTTTCTGGCATAAATATTGGCTAAAGAAATAGCCTACTTCATGAAACCCTTTTTCTTGCAGCATGAAATTAAGATAGAAGTCTTAAATACATTTCAATTACACAAAAACATTGTGCATCTGAAACCGCACCAAGCCATTCTGCATACACTTGAAAACCTGATAGTTACAGCTCAACAACACTACCATTTTTTATGCAATTTATTTAATACTTGATGAAACTGCGTGGTTAATAGCTACAAAACGAAAACTGAGAAAAGAGTAAGGTTAAGGAAATTGGGAAAACGGTGAAATTAGGAGGGACCCACCTAACATAGCATCTAAATAGTCAGCACTACATCTCTGCATTTTAGCATTTTTATGAGGGTGAGGTGAGTTTTTTGCAGTCACATCAATCAATAGCCGCCTCGTACTGTGGATGCTACATGATGCATGGCCATGTCCACCCCGGTGCATTCCTGGGGCTGGATAGCCAGTGCCTTGATAATGTGTCATCATGATGTCATCCCATCCAAAGCTATTCCTTGCCATCCCAATTTCATCATTCTTCCTTGCTAATGTCATCATCAAGACTTTCCAAGTGAACCAAATCAAAGAGGGAAACATGTAAGTTCCAAATGTATGGAATTTTCCCACATGAGATAAATGAAGGTGAACAACCTGCAAAGAGTAGAAACAAGGAGCTGATAGGGACCAAAGGGCGATATAAAGATGCTACAAAATTCTAAGAGATAAAAATATGTTGCATTTAATCTCAAAAGATGACATTATATATCCATGCCCGACCATATTTATGCCTTCTTGCCCCTTGTATGAAAAGTGACATAGCCAGATGAGGGTCAAATTTCTACAATAGGTCATTTTGCAAGGATAACTCTTAGGAGACACTATCAATTCTAGAACAACTCTCTTAGCTACTGCATCTTAATCCATGGCAGAAGGAATTTTAATCTATTTCCCATAGATTTTCAAATGAATTATAGTGCCATGCTATATTTATTGGTTTGTAGAGCTCCTTTCTATTAGGTGGCTATCTCTACGCCATATTTGTAATGGACTTCATGGTATTTCATCTACACACAACCTATCATTCATCAATTTAGGTATTTCAAAAGCATTTTGGGGGGATTTCTCATACTAGAGATTAATATATTTGTGCATAATTGTCATATTTTTGTAGAGGGCTACAACTAGGGTTTCTCCTCTTCCACATGCCTTGTCTCTTCAATACCAAACAAAGGAATACAAGGTTATTAAGCCTCATTGTAAATGGTTCATGTTTTTTTCTCTTCAGAGACATGCATTTTTTTGCATCTCTATTACTATGATAGGCCCCATGCCTCTAAATCAATAAAGTTTACATTTTCACCTCTTCTCACTTCTATCATATTGTGCATATTTCCTTGCCTTTATGACTGAATGAATGTTTCCAGATTCTTATGTGTATATTATATGTAAAATATATTTGTAGGGATTGTATATGGATACATTCTTCCCTCTTAGTGTTTTTCAAATTCCTTACCTCCATATATGTCTTCAAGGGTTGTGAGACAGAGACCTATGTGAGTTCTAGAAAATTCCATTGATTCCTTGTGTTGTAGTGTATGGGAAGAAACATATTTTGATCTTGGTGCATCACCATCCATTTATCTTTTAGTATTCTCTCTCTTTCTCCTACAATCTAATAGAATAGGATTAACATTAGGGTTGTTTAGTGTTGAGTTAGATCAACATTTCTGCATCTAGATTATAGAGGAAGCTAGCCGTTTTTGGAGGTTTGATCTCATTTGCAAATATTCCACACCTTAAGATCATTCCAATATTTTAATAGAATATTAGACAATAGGTTCAACAAGGTGCGATTCTAAGCGACAATAGTTTCTAGCATGTTCAATGGGACCGATGTGATGAGCTTTATCTCATCCTATTGAGACATTGGTGTGGTTCTCGATAGTTGTAACTATCAATACATCTTATAAGCACCTAACGACTCTGTAATCAAACACTACTATTTCTATTGGTATGTTCTTGGTTTCTCTACTTGAGAAAAACCATTTGATCTTTTGAAAGTTGTAACATGCCCAATGTTTATTCTACTGTTTTCACCTAAGTTTTTAAAATAGAAAGTGAATAATTCAAGTTTCTAAAAATAGAGAAAT
>VDFB02330953.1:0-11290 GCA_007258455.2 Sequoia sempervirens | reverse complement strand
CTATATATTCAAAGAACCCATTGGTATCAGAATTTCTAGAAAAATCAATCTTCAACCTGAATGTTGTAGACCATTGGAAGGTATACTTTGACTAATCATTCACATAGCATGGGTCAAGAGTAGTCCTCTTCATCACACCACAAGGAGATTGTATTTGAAATCATATAGGTTATCTTTCCCTTGCACCAACAACATTATGAAGTAGGAGGCTCTTGACATGGGACATTAGATTGGAGTACAATTGAAAATCATGGCACTCAAGATCTATGGGGACTCACAACTGATTATCAACCAAGTCAATGATGAATACCAAACTAAATATGACAAGCTTACCCCATACAAAAAGCTGGTGGAGGATCTCAAGGAGTTCTTCATCAACATAACATTTGAACATATACCAAGGGTAAACAATAGAGTAGCTAACACTATGGCTACAATCAAATCATTTCTTGAGATCCTGAGGAACGTCCATAAACATGAATTCCTTGTAGAGCAACTTCTCATACCAAATTTTGAGGTACCAGAATCTGAGTTCATATGGAAAATCATTGGTCCCGATGATCCTTGGTACCATGACATATTCACCTACTTGAAAAAAGGAGTCCTCCCTATCGACATCACCCCAAATCTCAAGAAAACCTTCACAAAGAATTCATCTCATTTCGTCATCTTAGGAGACACCCTTTATCGTAGAAGTATTGAAGGAACCCTCTTGCGATGCCTTAACCCCGAGGAAGCTTTAACTGATTTAACAAAGGTACACAATGGTATTTGTGGTTCACATTCTAGTGGTATGACCTTGGCCAAGAAATTGTTGAGGATAGGGTACTACTAGCCTACTATGGAGAAAGAAGCTCACGACTACATTCAGAAGTGCATGCAATTCAAATAGCATGGGGACCTCATCCATGCACCAACTCAGGATCTCCAGCTGATTGTAACAACTTGGCCTTTTACACAATGGGGGCTCTATCTCATTGGAAAAATCACACCACCTCATCTAATGGACACAAGTTCATCATCACTGCCACATAATACTTCATAAAGCAGGTAGAGGCCGTCCCCGTGACCTATATCATAGGGAAGCAGATCTCTAAGTTCATCTTGAATTACCTCATTTTTCATTACAGTGTTCCCAAAGCCCTTATATTAGATATTAGAACACCCTTCAAAAACTAGGATTTTCATGAGCTATGCCAAAAATTTAATATCCAACATCACTTCTCCACCCCATATTACCCCCAAGGTAATGGCGAAGTTGAGGCTATGCATAACACCATATTGAAAATCTTAAAGAAATTGGTCACTGAAGCTGGTCATGACTAACACCTATAGGTAAATCCCACCTTATGGGATTACTGAATGAGTATCCACACACCTATAGGTGCAACCCCTTTCTCCCTAGCCTATGGATCAGAATCCATCCTGTCCATTAAGGATGCAAGTACCTTGGTGAAAGCCTAACAATCAAGTGCCTTGTGTTGTGAACCATAATCCTAATACCTGCAAAACACAACAAACAAACACATTAGAAGATTGAAATGCAAGTTAGAAACATGATTCCTCAAGAAATCCATTTATCAATGCTCTAAATAGGAAAATGAAAGCAATACAATGAGAAATCAACAAAAGAGATTAAATCATATGAAAGCAATGTAAATTCTTGATCTCTTGAGGGAGTTGGTGCCAATTTGATGTGAAAATTGGCCCTTTCCCAACTCCAATGCTAGCTTTGATGATTTGATGAAGATTGTGATCCACTTTGATGAAAATTGATAGATGCTCAAAAGCTAAAATCTGCAAAAACCTAGCTATATGATTCTAATGAGATGGATGAAATTGCTGAGTATTTTAGCATGGTAACTTTGCATAATTGTGGATGATGAAATAAGGATATAGGCTCTTTATTTATAGATTGATAAGTTGAGGAGATGTCCAAATTTGATCAATGTGGGACAAAGATTCAACCAATGATATGATGCCACTTGTCAGCATGTGAGAGGATGAAGGTTGAGCAAGTTTTGATCCATGTGCAATTTTGAAATTTGAATTTGATGATATGACATGTTTAAGGGGGATGAAAAATGAGTTAAATGCCAAGTGGGAGACATGTAAGAGACAATGTAAGAGCTTTAAATGCTTTGTTGGATGGACAAGTCCCTTTTGGGGGAGATTTCAAATTTGAGGAATATTCCCACTTAGATGCCTTTTGAATGCAAATAGAGAATTAAATCAAATAAATGATTTAATTGTGCAAGTTGCAAAATCTAGAGGATTTGAATGATTAGGCTTAGAATTAATGCGAGTTGTGAATTCCAATTTAAGGATATTTAGCTGATTTGACAATTTGATTTAGATTTTTGGATTAATTTAAATAAAAAAGAGAGGAATATATTAAAGAGCTAATTAAATAAAAGATTTTTTGATTTATTTAATTAAAAGGAGATGAGTGTTAGATTAAATCAAATAAAGTTTTAATTTATTTAATTTAATGGGTAGACTTTAGAGATTTAATCAAATAAAATTAGTTATTTAATTAAATAGGGATAATTAGATCGGATGAATTGATTGAATTAACAAGGGAAAGTGACTTAATTAGACAAAATAATTTATTTAATTAAGAGATGAATATTGATGAATTTAATCAAATAAGAGAATTTGATTAAACAGTTAGACCGAGGGATGATTTAGGAAGAAACGATGTTAGTAGATGGGAATTATTGTTATCAAGCTATATTTTAGATGTCTACATTTTGCCTCTTTAGGCGATGCACTTGTTGCGTTGATTCAAAGAATAATCTTGTCATGATCAAAAGTCAAAATTTCTCTGATTTTTTTTTCGAATGCCCCACTATTGCCCCAGCAAGAAGAATTATGCTGGTATACTGCCCCCTCGAGAGATCGAGCGAAGAGGTTTGATTTGAGGGTCGATCTCTCGAAAAAAGAGGTTCAAGATCAGTTCAACTTGAATATTTGATGTAGACAGATTTGATGATGTAGACAGTCATCAACCATGGGTAGTCTCATGCCTATTTTGATATATTACACACACTTGATCCTGATTCGTACCATGACAGTGACATTATTGATGATGAGATGATTATGATGTTTATATGATGATATGATGGATGCACATGATTTGATATGATGATGCTTTTATGATTATGCAATGGATGATAAATGTATGGTTTATGAGATGTTTAGAATAACTAATATATATTATGCGATAATGGGGATGAATGCATGTGGTATGATTAATGCTTTCTGTATGATATGATATGCAATATGTAGTATGGTTTTTTGGATGCAGGATGGATGCATTAATGATGATTTATTATTAACTGTCATGGTACCATGTTAGCGTGAAAAGCAAGATAGAAAATAGGATTCAACAAGACTGTAGAGATGAAAGTGATGATGATGATGATGATGATTACTTACTTTGAGGAGTTGGGATTTCAAGGGTGAAATTACCTTATGTTTGAGAGGAAATGCTTACATATAGGTACGATGCATCGGGGGTATAAAAGAGAACCAAGATGGCGTTGTACCTAGTCGATGGACACGGCTCAGCAAGAGCAGATAGGAATTATTCTTGTTCACACTTGACGCCACGAGAGCCTTGCTGGACGTACCTACCAAAGTAAAGTATTCACCAAGTTATTTTACAAGAACGTCCAACAAGCATAGCAAACAAAAGATAATGATCATTGCCCCATTCCTATCTCTCTAAATCCTTCGTTGGATATAAATTGAGAGGTCCTTGGAATGAAGCGCCAATAAGATAAATCAAAAGAAAAGATCAAGTACACAAACAAGCCAATGTTCTTCATACCTTCAGCCAGAGGGATGTGTTTCAAAAGATGGGAGCCAAAACTTATTGCCAAAAGATAATGTCCATTGTCGGAACGGATCCTAGGACATGTTAATGACACGTCGTTTTGTTTACCCAAAGTGGTTGGTTTGATAAAAGTGCCCATTGTCGGAACGGATCCTAGGACATGCTTTGTATAGGATGATGATGGTTTGATAAGTTGATTGATAGGCTGTTGATATAAGGTCGATTAACATGTTTGCAATTGATCAAGAGTTTGATTTTGTTTTAAAGATTTGTTGTTTTGATTTTGATTTTACGATTGAAGCTTTGATTTTGCTGACTCGTTGCACTTGTTTCTGTTTGCGTTGTCAAAGGATGAAGGTGACGATCAATTTATTATGGATGATCGATTATTTCGAGTGAAAGTTGAGATGAGATGGATGGATTTTTTATTTTTTTCAAATATTTGGATTTTTTGACGTTTTGAAATGTTTTGAGGCTATTTTTGGGTTTTTTGGATTTTTCAAATGTTTTGATTTTTGATTTTTTTGAATGTTTTTGGATTTTGATGTGATTTTGGATGTTTTTGGATTTTTTCCATGACTTTGATGATTTGGATATGGATGTGTGACGATATTAGTGCTTTGTTTTGGATTTTGTTGAAGACCAAGCTAAGGTTGATTGATCGAATCGATGGATTGATGATGATGATAACATTGTTGAGGATACACAACAATGCAAGGATAGATGATGAGGATTGATAATGATAACATTGTTGAGGATGCACAACAATGCAAGGATAGTGTTAAGAAACACAAGGATTGAGATGTCAATCAGATTGATGATGATAACATTGTTGAGGATGCACAACAATGCAAGGATAGTGTTAAGCAACACAAGGATATCCTGATGATTTCTTGATTGGATTTTGATTGATCATGATTGATGAAGCTTGGTTTAGAACAAAAGATGTTCGAATGATGTGATGTGACGTTGACGTGCAAATTAGATGTGACTGATATCGATTGTTTGGTTTGATGAAAGATGAAGACTGATAAGGAATGTCTTCTCGTCAAAATGTGCCATGGGCTAGTGATTCAGATTTTGGATTGCAGATGCTTGACCAATTTTGATTTCATGTTTTCCAAATGTTCGGATCACCATATAAGGCGAAGGATATAGATCAAGATTTATTCTTGAAGCAAGATGGATATATCTTCCCCCAATGTCTAGCAATGTATGGATGCTTGGATAAGTGTATGGATGGATGGATATGGTAAGCACACAAAGGATGCCAAGGATTATCTTGCGATAAGATAAGGTGTTCAAATAAAGAAAGCTCATTGGATAATGCTTCATGGCTCAGATAATGCTGCATAGGATAGGACCAATGAAAACGGCCCATGTCAAGATGTTTATCGTAAGCAAGCATAAGGTGTGCCCCAAAATTTTATCAAGATCAAGATAACTCGAATGATGGATGCAAATGGATGAAAATGGATTGGATAAATGACTTATGGATGAATGGATTTATTATGGCTGAGATGGATGGAATGCTCGATTTATTATGGATGGGATGAGATGCTTTCACCTGAAGTGGTGCACGCAGATGCTCGATTCTACACATGACACCTGTTTGCCAGGTTTTCATCATGGTCTTGCCCAAAGCGCCGCCCATGCAGTTTTCACTAGAGGACGATTTTTTTTTTCTTTACTTTTTTCAATCCTCTTTTTTCTTTTTTTTGGATTTTTTGCTTTTTTGATTTTTTTGTATTTTCTGAAAGATTCATGGTGAACCACCTGGTGGTGTTGACGTAGATGCCCCTGTCATAATGTGCCATCGATATCCTGCTTGAAGAAGCTGCTTTGCTAAGATACATGCACTTGAATGCAACTTTTGGGATTGTTCTGCATCACTTTCCATCACATTCCATATTTCATTCATCACCCATCCGCGTTTGCATCATGGCTTGATCCCATGTCGGTATCATGTTCCCTTTTAGTACTACTTGGCACATTCCTAAGATTAGTTTGTCCTGCCTATATTGAGGTAGTCTATCACATCATGTTGGGGGCATGTCCTTATACCTACATTAGATTGGATTCGTGTATATTCTTGAAATCTTCCTTAAACATAAAAAAAATCCAAAAACATTCATAAAATCAAGAAAATCCAAAAACATTCATAAAACCGTTCAAAAAATCCAAAAAATATTCAAAACATATCAAAATCCCAAAACATGTCAAAAATTCAAAAATGTCAAAAACATGGTATTTGAACTGCGTCGTCTTTGAGCTTAAATGTAGGAAATTCCATCATTGATGAGCCCTCGAGACACAAAAACATAGAAAACATTTAAATAACCCAAAAATCCAAAAAATAGCCTCATAACATTTCAAAAACATCAAAAAATCCAAATATTTGAAAAAATATAGGAGTCTCATTTCAATTCACCCACGATAATCAATCACCCATAATAAATCAATCATCACCTTCATCCTTCAAAAAATACAAATAGAAACAACCACAACAATCAACAAAAGAAAACTTCAAATGCAAAATCAAAATCAAAACAACAAACTTTTAAATACAAAGCCAAACTCTTGATCATTCTCAAACATGTCAATTGAACCTTATATCAACGACCTTTTCAAACAACCTATCAACTTGCCACCATCCACTAACATGTCATAGGATGCATCCTTCCTACAATGGGCATTATCTTTGGGAATCACTTTAGATACTTATCCTAAGAAAAAACCATCCCTTTGGCTAGAGGTATGAAGAACATTGGCTTGTTTGTTTACTTGATCTCTTCTTATGATTTATCTTATTGTACCTATTCCCATGACCTCTCAATGATGTCTATCTAAAAATATTTAGAGAGAAAGGATTGGAGCATTGATCATTATCTTTTGTTTGTTGTTTTTGTTGGATATTATTGCAATATAACTTGGTGATACTTGCTTTGGTAGGTGCGTATGGAGGGAGTTTTGGACAGCTTGTTGACTATTTCATTGATAGGTTATACCTTTTTGTGTTTTGGTCCAAGATGTTTGAAACTTATGAAGTATATCTTAGTGAGGTTTATGTATGTTAGGTGTGAACAAGAATACTCCTATATGTTTGTCGAGTCAAAGTCCATCTCACTAGATACAATTCTATCCTAGTTGTTTGTACCTTGATGCATCATATCTACGCGTGTTATCAAACATAAGGAAAGTTGTGTCATTCATGTCCTGATCCATCAATAACCAAATCATCATCACTCATCATCTTATCTAATAAAGTCTTGACAACTCATGAACATTTTGGACTTCTGCATCGTCTCAGACTCAAAGTTTGATCCCTCTTATTCTTCTTATTCTTCTATCTTTACTAACATTTCTATCCAAGTATCAAATATGTGTGATATATCAAAATATACATGAGGCTACCCATCACTGATGACTATCTATACATCATCAAATTTATCTACATCAAACATTTAAGCTTTCTAGTCCTCTCTGAGTTGAACTAATCCTAAATATTTATCATGAGCTCGACCCAAAAATTGGAATTTCTGCCTGATCTCTTGAAGGGGGTAGTGTACCAACATAATTATCTCCATTGGGACAATAGTGGGGCATTTGAAAAAAAAAAAAGAATTTTGATATCACTAGTCTTATTCTTTGAACGAACATAGCAGGTATGTTGCTTCAAAGAGGGGAAAAATGTAGACACTTAGATTATCAAATTCTTCTATTAATCAAATAAAGCAATTTATTAGATTAATTCACTAATGTTCATCTAATTTAATTAAATAAATTAAATTATTTAATTAAGTCCCCTAAAGTCCTCTCATCTAATTTAATAAATCAAATTATTTAAATCAAATGTCACAATCTCCTAATCCCTTCAAATTGATTAATTCTGGAGTAATTAACTCCTAATCATCATACCCATCCTCTAGCTTTTGACTCAATCTTGGTCAAACTAAACCCCTGATGAACTAAACAACTTGCACATGAAAATAATTTCTTTTAATTAACTACTTACCCTATTTTCCCTCACAAAGGAATATTCTTTGAGAATATTCCTTCAATAACTCCACTTATTTAATTTTCTTACCCAAATATTAATGCCTCTTACAAAGACATTAATCTCTCTTATATCCTCACCTACATCCTCTTACACTCTCAACCATCTGCAGTAATCTCTCTGACATCCTCTTAACTATGCACATTCCCCAAAATGTGCTCCATCCTCACCTATTAGCCTTGCGACATGTGTCACAATCTCATTGGCTCTTCTTTAGTCCCAAATTCCTCCAATCTCTTCATTCTTCAACCCTTCAACCCTATTTATAGAGGGCTTCTCTATGAAGAAAGGGTCTGTAATCTCAAGCATTTTTACTATAGGCACATTCATCAATCATATCCATCTTCCAATTGCTATCATTATCTTTGAGGGAAATTGGACATTCACCACTTGCATCTTCATCACATTTTGGAAGCTTATCAAGGGGGGGAAGGGAATCCTTTCCACATCAAAGGAGAACATCTCCCGCTATGGGATAGGGTTTGATCTTGCTTTCATATTCTTTCGTTAGTTACTTTGGTTTCTTATTTTCTTGTTGGAATATATAGCTTGATTAAATATCTCATAGGAATGATGGATTTGCTTGTTTTAAATTGACTAACAATGATAAATTGATCTTGCTCACAATAAATGTGAGCAAGTCTCACAGTAACTGTGAGCAAGTATCACAGGTTGTGAAGAGGCTATCTTGCACGTAGTGTTGTGGTGACTTGTGCATGACGTGATAGGTCTTGGTGCATTCATTTGAATCTCATGTGGTGTGGGAACCTACCACAAAAAGCCTCCTAAGGTGGTTAATTTTTTGTCACAATTTTTTTCGAGATTTAGTTACATAGATAGTCTTTTTTAATTCTCGAGTGATATTTTTTTTGGATGTTGGAAAAATAGATCTTGAGAGGCTGCATTGGTTTATTTTTTTGAAGGTTTCAGTTGTATTAGTTTGGTGTATTTTTCTTGCTTTTGGTACAATTTTTTGTCATGGCTACTCCTAATTCAGTTGAACTTTTAACCCCCCATAACTATCATACCTAGAAGATTAAAATTCGTAGGTTTCTCCAATATAAGGGTTTTTAATCCAACTAAATGATAAACAACCCACTTTTACTAAGGAGTATGAAACATTTTCTCACAAAAACAAGTGTGATGAAGCTATGGGTCTGATAGCTTTGCAAGTTTCTAACAGTCTTCTTTTCCACAATGAGGAGTGTAATACACCCATGGAGGAACGTGATGAGTTCATAAACTTGTTTGGCTAGATTAGTGAGTTTCGTGCTTTGCAACTAGAGGAAAAATTAACTTCACTTTCCTCAATGCATTTCCTTCCATTGATGATTTCCTAGTCAAGTTCAAATTTGTGAGGTCACAATTGGTGGGATGTGGGAAGGATAAAATTGATAAGAAGTCCGTTTTTTCGATTTTGTCTAAGCTGAGAGGTCTATTTGTAGTTTTTCCTTCTACCTTCTACTCCACCATGGATGCTTTGGGAAATGCATTCAAAATGCCTTCTTTTGAGACATTTTGTGATCATTTGATGAGGGAGAAAGCCAAACTTGCCTAGTTAGAGGGGGTCTCTATAAATCATGCATTAGTTGCACAAGCATCTCAAAGAAAAGGGAAGAAGAAACATAAGGCTAAGACAGAGTCTAATGAGTCCTCCACCTCTTCAAAAGAGAATAAACCTAAAAAGGAGAAGTTTAGTTGTGTGTATTGCAAGAAGAAAGGTCATGATGAACAACAATGTTATATGAAGAATATTTATAAGCTTTCACATCTTCTTCATAAGAACAATATTTCACTACCCTATCTGTGACTCCTTCTACAACCTCTCCATCTGCATCACTTTCACCTTCATCCAAACCTACGCAGTCAAGGAATGTAGGATTTGTAAATGGAATGAAAGGTAAAGAAGAAAAACTCAAATGACATGCATTGGTAACTTTTATAGTTCATTCTAGTGATGGTAGATGGTTTTTGGATTTAGGAGCATCTCATCACATGGTTTTTACTCCCTATCGTTTTTTGGGTCTTCATCCTATTGATACTTCTAAGATATTTTTGGGAGATAGTAAGTTTTTGGATGTTGTAGGGATAATAAATGTTGAGATTGGTGATGGTTGTTTTAGAGATGTACTGTGTATTCCTTATTTGCACACAAATCTACTTTCCATCTATCAAATTACTCATGGTGAGGTACCTAAGATTGTAGAGTTCATTGCAAATTCTATTTTCATTAGAGAGGTTGATATTGGTAAAGTCATTGCTATTGGTGAAGTTGATCATGAGTCTCGTCTCTATTCCTTTTCTCATTTTGTTGTTGATGATGATTATGAGGTTCACACCCCTCTTGCTAGTGTTGATATCAATTCCTTGGGAGAGATTGGTCATTTGAACTTTGGAGTTCTTCAGACCTATGTTGATTAATCTCCTATTGCTTCAGAGGTTGGTTCTTCAGCACAACAAGATGTTTTTGATCCTTAAGATCATTCTTTGTGGGATAGTCACTTGACAAGTCTTGTGGAGTTGTTTTGTGAATCTCACATTTTTTATTTGGATGATGCATTTGAGGGTATATCCCTTCTTTTTTATGACGGTATCTACACAACTGTCTCACCATCTATGTCTTGGAGATTATTGCTTTAGAGTTTCCACATGGTCTTGTTGATCCACCTTCTTCAGTTGAGGTTGCACTTGATCATGACATGACATTTGGTTATGTGGAGGTATCAAGACAATTTTCAGAAGAATCTTTCATGTTGATTCTTCCTCTCCCTTCTCTTGTTTCAGAGTTGTAGTTTCTCTTACATCAATGGTTGTTTCTCCCTAAATGGAGGCATGTTGTTTGTAGACATGGGATATTCTTCAGACTTCTAGGATTAGCACAAGAGTTTCTTCATCATGGGGGATCTTCAACATTTCTACTCTTTCTATGGGGGGCTACATAGTCTCTCTCCTTTTCTATTTTGCTAAGATCAGTGACAGGAGTTGTCCTTAGGGGTCTTGTGAAGTCCTCCTTTCACTTTTTTATCTTTTTTTACTTTTCCAACTTTTCTCTTCTCTCTTTTGGAGAGGAGTTTTCTCCCATAGGGTTTTTTTTCCTTTTCTCTAATTGTGAGAGATTGCATTACATAGTAGTTATGCATGGGTACCTAACATGGCCTTGTAGCTAGGACCCATCTTGCATTTCATTTTGCATAATAATCTCCCTAAGTTTTCACTTAAGGGGGGGTGTTTGTGTTAAGTTTTTAACTTAGGGATAATTACTTAGGTAGTTTTCCCATACCGGGTAGTTTTTCACCTGTCTCATTTCTCACGCCTTTAAAAGGCCTGTACACTATGTATTTTATCATCTTGATTTATGAATATCATCTTGGATATTTGGAAGAATAGTCTTG
>VDFB02330951.1:0-12683 GCA_007258455.2 Sequoia sempervirens | reverse complement strand
CCTATATACTCTCTTGTTATCACTTACCAAGTCTTATCCTAAAGTCTTGTAAAGTCTTGTAACAAACTTTCATGTTTTTCTAGACTTGTCATCAACAAATACATCTTTCTTATGCTTTATTTGGCCCCTTTATGCACTTATAGTTCTTAATTAATTGTATTTTTTAGTACAAACCCAACAAACATCATTAAAGACAACTTAATTTCTGACACCCATTCACATGCCTTGAGTGGGACCCATTTTCCACTAGGGGCAAATGAGTCCCTCTTGGCACAAAAATCAAAATTAATTCAAAATACTAGCGGGTTTTTATTCCTAAGGACCTAAGGTCAGCCTGTGATGTTGTACTTTCAGGAAATTAGGGCATAATTGTGTATAAATATATGATTTTCTATTCATTTTAACCCCAATTCACCCATTCATTCTTGCATTCAATCCATCTAAGCATTCACTCAAGTATCATAGCATCATTCAATCAAGCAATAATCAAGCATCTCGGAGCAGCCATTGACATATCTTTGAACTTCAACATCAAGGGTTTGGTGATTTTATGACACTTTCATGTTATTTGTTCATCATTCTCTTCATATTTCATCTCATTTCATAGGGTTTGATTACCAAAGTGGGGTTTGACCAAAGAAAACCCCTATACTTTAACCCTTAAACCTTTTTCCCCTCTTTCCATGTGTGTTTGCAGGTCTTGTAGGAAAAATTTTCAAGGAGAAAGGTTTCAAAAAGGTGTTGCAAAGTCATATAATTCATAAAAGTCAACATAACCCTATTTGGAGCTTGGAGATCACTTTCCTATCATATTTTCCAAATTCAGATCCGATCAGCTGTCAGACAAAAAAGTGCATACTAGGACCCACATATTTGACCGTTCACTTTTCAAAAATATGTAGG
The DNA here is from genome assembly GCA_007258455.2 of Sequoia sempervirens. Classification (NCBI taxonomy): domain Eukaryota; kingdom Viridiplantae; phylum Streptophyta; class Pinopsida; order Cupressales; family Cupressaceae; genus Sequoia; species Sequoia sempervirens. Next base: position 11,780 of record VDFB02330951.1, on the reverse strand, counting down.
TGGACTGATTCACCATTTGTGGTGAATGAGTCCCACTGTCAGGCTTGAAAAATATTTTTTTAAAGTTATGTGTTTCCAACATCCCGAAACTTATTCCAACAGAGTTTATCAGTAACAGGACTAATTCATCATCTGTGGAAAATGAGTCCCAGTGGGCTTCAACAGTGAATTTTTTAGAATTCTAGAACCTTCCCAGATCTACTTACAGTTTCCAAGTGCACCCCATTTGGTTTCATTCAATTATTTTTTCATTTGTTTATGTTTTTAGTTCATTTTTGCATAAAACACTGTGTTTTCAAACACTTCATATTTCTTAGTTTGCATTCAATTAGCAATATATTTTATCAGTTCTTTGCATTTATATCATCTCATCTAGGAACACTAAACCCACATCACATTAATCTTTGAATGTTTACATTGCATTTTGGCCCCAATCTTTATCCTTTTAGGAGAAAAACCCTAGAAGGATAATAAAGCATTAGGGTTGCCAAAATATTTGTTTACACAAGGTATTTGGAAGCAAATGTTATATCAGAAGAGATTAAAAAAATTTAGGAAAGTTTGATGCTAGATGTGATGAAGGTATCTTTCTTGGATATTCTACTAGAAGCAAATCTTACAGATTTTTCTATAAAAGACTAAGAGAGATTGTATAAAGCACAAATGTCAAGGTTGATGAAGCAGTGAAGAATTCAATTGAAGTTAATAGATATGTATCTAATGAACCTGACTATATGGAAGTTGAAGAAGTTGTGGAAGAAAAGGAAAGGAAAAATGAAGAATAAGAAGCTCTGGTGGTGTCCCCAAAGACACCTAAATATGTGCAAAATAATCATTCAAAAGATCAAATCATTAGAGATAAGAGGAAAGGAGTATTAACAAGAAGCAAAGTTGTTGGTAAGATAAATCTATGTTTACTTTCTGAGGTTGAACCGAGGACAGTAAGAGAAGCATGTAAAGATGATCATTGGATGAAAGCTATGAAAGAAGAACTTATGCAAATTGAGAAGAATCAAACTCGGGAACTGGTTTCCAGACCAGTAGATAAAAACATAATTGGATCAAAGAAAGGGTATTGATAAACAAGTTTGACTGAGAATGGAGAAGTAGTTAGAAATAAAGCAAGACTTGTGTGTAAGGGCTACTCACAAGTAGAAGTTATATATTTTCAAGAGAATTTTTTTTGGTGGTAAGAATGGAAGCTATGAAAATGTTTTAAGCATTTTCTACTCATAAATATTTCAAGGTCTATCAGATGGATGTAAAGTCTAGATTCTTGAATGGTGAATTGGAAGAGGAAGTCTACATGGAACAACTAGAAGGATTTTAATTTTCAGATCAACTGGATATGGTTTGTAGATTGAGGAAAGCTTTATATGGATTAAAGAAAGATCTTAGAGCCTGGTATTCAAGGTTAGACAAATACTTGATTCAACAAGGTTTCAATAAAGGTAGAACAGATAGTAATCTATATTTTAAGATTGAAAATGAAAAAATATCAATATTAGTTGTATATGTTGATGACATTATCTTTGGAGGAAATGAAACAATGTGCAAGATTTTTGCTGAAGAAATGCAAAAGGATTTTGAGATGTCTATGTTTGGTGAGATGAATTTCTCTCTTGGGCTGCAAATTAATCAAACAAATAAAGGATTTTTTATTTCACAAACAATATTTGAAAGAAATGTTGAAGAAGTTTGGGATGGATGGTTCCAAACTGGTATGCACTCCTATGGTGACTGGTTGCAAATTGAGTAAGGATGATGAACCACCTAAAGATAATCAAAGAAAATATAGATCTATGATTGGAGGATAGTTGTATTTGACTGCTACTAGACTAGATATTATGCATGCAGTTTGTCTTGTGGCTAGATTTCAAGAAGACTCTAAGGAAACACATGGGATATTCAAGTATTTGAATGGAACTCCAAATTATGGCTTATGGTATCCTAGAGATACTAAATTTACACTAAGTGCCTATACAAATGTAGATTGGGCAGGTTGTGTAGATGACAGAAAAATTACAAGTGGTGGTGCCTTCTTTCTGGGTTGCAAATTGGTGGCTTGATTGAGTAAAAGTCAAGATTTAGTTTCCTTATCTACTACTAAAGCTAAGTATATTGCTGCAACATCTTATTGAACATAAGTATTGTGGATGAAATAGACATTGAAAGATATCAAATTAATATATGATGATCCTATTTCTATCTTCTACGATAATACAAGTGCAATTAACATTTCAAAGAATCCCAATGATGCACTCAAGGACAAAGCATATATCTATCAAGTATCACTTTTTAAGAGAAAAGGTAGTGGTGGATGAAGTAAAACTTGAATATGTACCTATGAAGGATCAGATTGCTGACATATTTACAAAGGCTCTTCCTAAAGATACTTTTTAAGTATCTCTGGGAGAAGTTAGGGGTTATTTCCCCTCCTTTCTTGAACTAGATTCATATGGAGATGCATCAATCTGGTTGGTCTATGGATCTATCTTTCTTCTGGACTAATATTTTGGTGGCTACCTTGTAGTACCCCTCCAGTTGCTACTATGTGTTTTAGTTTGTTTATGGTTGATTGATAGTCTTTTAGCTGTTTTGGATATTATATTTCTTCTAGTTACAACACATATGTTATGTTAACTGTTGTACTCTATGGATGATATATTTGACATCCTAATCATCTGGTTGTGTTTGTGTGATGATTTTGTGATAGACACAAGTGTGATATGGTTTATGTTGTTTATGAGTTTCTATGACATTATCTTGATGTATTTGATGTTTATAATATATTGATGCTTGTTAGTTTTGGTGAAGAAGACAGTGTAACACTACTCATTCGTGAGTACCCTGCTACGTTGCGATTCTTCTTCACGATGTGTTTGTTGATATATGTTTAGCAGAGATGTTTTATGCAGATACAGGTACTGGGTATCGTCTTCACCTGCTTGTTGGGTCTGAGCATGCCCTAACCCAATGGAATTATGTTGATTTGAAGATAGTGTCAGGTCTTTATTTAAGCCATCATTCTTCATTGAACGAGTATCTTTTTGTCACCCATTGTTGTTGTCGTTTGTTTCTGTTGTGTCATTTTTGTCTATATTGTTTAGTTTCAGAATTCATTATTTTAGTTAAATGATTATTTGTTAATATATATTTGATTAAATTTTTTATGTTTATGGTTTAATTTATTAATTTAAATTAAACAAGTCATTTAATTAAAAGAGAGTTAATTTTGTGAAAAGGTATTTAATAAAAAGCAATTGTTGAATTACTTGTGCAAATAGGATTTATATGGAAATAGATATTTTCAAACAAGTTGTTTTCAACATGTTACATAATTTGGATTTGGAGATGAAAATTGTGATTTGGAGTTAAATGGTTAAGTTAGAACTGGTTGATCAATTTGGAATGCATGATTGAAAAACAGTTAAGATTTATGAGTTTGAGTTAATTAAATGCATTAAAAGATTTTGGGGTTGGAATTTTTGGATTCACCGCAATTTTTTGAAAGAATTTTCACGGCAGTAGCATTTAGGAAATTTTGATACAACAGATGTTTTGGGAAAAGTTTTTATCACAAATTTTGAATTGCAAGTATATTATTGGGTTTTGGATGTGGATCGGATCGGAAGATTGCAATATTCAAGTTGGTTGAAAATCCAGTAAGCATGCTTTGTTTTGCGTTCAATTTGTTTTTGATATTTCGGTTAAGACCTCTTTACATGGAGGCACTTTGTAATGGTCTAAATCATCAATCATGAGACTAAAGAATGTCGCAGCATTCAAGTGTGATTTAATTCTGTGTGGCCTTGTTTACAAATAGTGTCTCCCTTCCTTCTTGTTGTTCAATCTAATTTGAAAATTACCATATGCCTTGCCTATGAATCTGACTTGGTGTTTCCAGCGTTTTCCTTTTGAGTCAATTTTTTTTATTTTCATATTTTTAAGATTGCCTTGTGGCATCTGATTCTCCCTCTCTTATTTTTTCCTTAGGCACATATCTTCCAACCATGTCTTAAATGAGTTTTATACTATTTACAGAGGAAATAAACACAATTTGAAATGCATATTTTCCTATTTGAACATGTACTGGCATTGGAAATATTTAAATATGAAGTCATAGGAGGGTTTGTTTTATTGTAACATGAATTATGTTGAGTTTTAAAGCAAGGGTGTGCTAGCTATAACCTCTTTGTTATATCTAAAATTCGTTGTAGATATTTTGATTTTGTTTTCATTGGCATCTTGTCACCACTGTAGCATTTGAACATGGTAAGATATATAGATTTAGATAACCTGCCTGAATCTATTAGCGACTGTCATTGTTGCAACGCTTGAATATATAGAAGGGTACAGACTTTTAAAAAATCTCTTGATTTTATTGTCAACCTGACATAGTTGAAGCACTCAATTATAATAGACAAATTCCCTCAGCATGGCGTATATTCCTTGTAGGGTGCCTCAACTATTGGGTAAACTTTTGACCATAGGTTTTATTCTGTAATCTTTTGTAAAGTGTTGATGGGTTGTTTGCATGGCGCATGATCTCCTCTTTAATGTTGTATTAAGTTGTGCTTTAAATACTCTGAAACTTGGCCATGCAAAATTTTTGTTTATCATGCATATCATGAATACCTTTTGTAATTGCACAGCTGTAAACAATCAGTTTTGTTTATTTTGTTAATAAGAAATTTTTTTAAGCTTTAATCTTATAAAGAAATGTTCAAGTTTATCTTAGAATTGAATGACATTTAATTAGCTAATTAATAATTACAATAGTTCCTATATTATTCTTTGTCAATTGATATGAATAATAAAGATAAATATCTATTTATATTTATAGATAAATGTTGTGTTTTAAATTCAATTGAAATTTCTATTTGTAGTAATCTCTTGGTTAAGACTTGAAAATATATTTATTATTCAATTAAGTTGAGATTTTAAATTGAAGTTTTAATATTAAAGTTACTTATTAGAAGTTGGAATTCATTAAATTGTACCTATTCTTTGCAAGAAGAATTTAAAATAAATTTAAGTATTATGAAAAGTTATTTATGTATAAGCATGTATAGAAGATAATATTTAAATTTGTGGTTGATAACAATTATAATTGTAGTTTTGATTCGTCGGGGATTATAATCATTTGATTTATTTGAAAAGTTAAGTCTACTTTTGATATGAAAATAAGTGTTTTGAGATTTGTTGTTTTAGCAAATAGATAATGGAGTAAAATTAGTGATTAAGTAATGAATAACATAGAATGTGGAAATATTGTATTGCCATGTTGTTGTTTAACCTCTTGATTGTAATCTCGTGTTAGATTTTGAGATAGGAATCTCTTAGAATGATTTGTTTATTTTATGTGAGATGTGGTATTCATTTGGTATCGTTATTTACAAGTTGGCCTTGTTCATTACTTAGTGAACCTATGTGGTATTTTGGAATTAAACTATGCATGATGTATTGATTACCTTTGAGGTATTATGAGCTTATATGGTCTATGTCATGTGGATGATGCAATCATTTGAGACTTTTCTTTTTGTGTTTAATGGTTTTCCTTTGTATCTGAATTTGAGATATGTGTACCTTTTCTTCCAGAGGCTTAATTGTTGATTCTAAAGAAAAAGAGCTTTTAATATTTGTTTATTGATGTTTTAATACCATGATCTATTTTGGGACTTTTCCATGCAAGATTTATTTGTTACCTTTGAGGTGTTTGAATTGTCCCATGATTGGACCATGAATGAGATATATTTTACTATGGCATTGTTTTATATGCATGTTGGAAATCCTTGGTATTTTTATGTTGCGTCATGTTTATAGGAAGAGTGGCTTGTGATAGGGGTTGGAACCCTAAGTGGTTGTCAAGGTAACCTATCATGGTAAGTGCACCAAGATGGTTCCCAAAAGGGGGCTTAAGTGGCCACTTTTTTTCTGAAATCAGGAAATGCTGACCTTGGACGTGAAATTGAGGATAGTTACACTCAAAATTTTGAGATGGAAAAAAAACAAGGATTGAAGTGCTCCAAGTCTAATTTCTAAAATACTAATTTATTTTGAAAAAATGGTCGTAGATTAAGGGTTCAAAAGAGGGATGTACACAAATTGAGTAAAGTTTTTTTGTCGAAAAACATAACATAGCAACCTTTGTATGACCCGGTTAATGCTGGAACTTTTTTAGGTGCATCTTAAAATCGCCACGGGTCGGTTAAGCAACAAAGATCTAGTTGATGCAATAATTTTTTCTGATAATTTTAATGAACATTTGATTTTACTAATTTTCTAATTGGGAACTCAAAAGCAGTGGAGCCTCATCGTAGTTCCCTACAATTTTGAAAATAATTGGATTTTTTCTTTTTTTTCTAAATTTGTAGAATGGAGTCTAGTTTCTAAAAATATAATTTATTTGAAAATTTGATGAATGGTTAATTTATATAAAAAAAAAACACCAAACACTGCTTTTTAGCAAAAAACAGACATACAAACAAAAAAAAAATGGATGAAAGGCTTAACATTGTCAAAAAGTGAAAAAAATTACATCATTGGATACCTAAGAGAGAACCTAACATTACCCATTTGTTTGATTTTGTCGATATTGAACTAGATGCAATCTTGATGGTGAGCACAAACTCGATTATGTGAAAAATTGTAGAATTTGCAAAAACACGTCTCTGGCCTTGTTGGGAATGCCCTCCAAGCCTTTGGGTTGGTATCCCAAGGCAAATAATTTCAATTTTTTTTTTGTTTTTAATGCGAAATAACGCGAGTGTGTTATAACGCGAACACATTTTCTAAATTTTTTTTAAAAAATGGCCACAAAATTGGTAAATTCAACTTCATGCACCCGCCCCATGGGTTTTTTTAATTTAGTGAAAACTTTAATAATTAAACCTGGGGTTCATTAAGTAATTAAGATAAACAGAATGCCTCACCTAGTGCCTTAGTGCTTGTATAGATTGAGGGTAGGTTGAGAAGGCCTGGAATGGCTTAGTCGTCTACCTTGTCTTCCTGAAAGGTAATTTGACTCCACATGAGTATGTCTAGGGGCCAGGAATTGGTAGAGACTGCCAGGATAACTCTGGAGGAGGGTCGGTAGCCTAGGAAGATTCACTAGGGTAACCTAGAACAACTATGTGATGACACTTTGTCCTGAAGCATGTTTGTGGTCTCTTATGTAGAGTCACCTATGTTAATGTTATTTCCTCTGGGAGTTTATTTGTGATTATGTAATTAAAATAATGTCTTATTGTTATGTGTTGTCATCCATGTAATGTAGCATCTATTCTTTGTTGTTTGTTCTACTGTATTGTGGACCTATCATTATCTCCTAGCGCGGAGGGAGTGGAACTTTGGGTACCATGCAATTGGGAGGAAATCATGCTATTATTCACCATTGGGTCCTCTTACAGATATTGCTATACTTGGATAACATTGTACATGGAGCAAGTTCTTGTCACTTTCTTGTTCGTGATGATGGATGTTGAATGTGTTCGTAGATATGGATATTAGTTTTGAGGAGATCATTATCTTCTTTGTATGTATACCTCATGTGCATGTGAGTATTCATTGTATCAACATTATGATGTATCAAGATTTATTAAAATCTCACTTGATGTAATTTGGATATGTGTATATCTTGACTATATAAAGTTTATGAAATTGGTTTATTCATGAATTCAATATATACTATGTTTTATGACTTTAATATTATGATATGGTGTTCTTGTTTGTATGGTTTAAGTAACGTTGTCTTGGAATCCTTAAGATAATTGTGTAATCGAATGACTTTAAAAAAAAATTATTCAGATAATTTTTACTTTATGCTTTGTTTTATTGGATCCCTTGGCGGGGCGTTACATACCTCTCAAGGGGAGTAGGTAGTGTCATGTGTTTTCACTGAAAGATTATTTTTTTCTTGATATCAAAAGGGAAATCAATGAAAAATATGTGTTTCCTTTGCCATTGATGTCAAAGGGGCAGAGAAAGATGTGAAAAGAAAGAAAGAAAGATGAAAGTATCATGTGAAAAAGTTTATCTACTAAGGGGGAGAAAGAAAAATCATGGATAGTGTGTTAAGAGTTGTTGTGTTTTCTTTGATGGTTTTTCACATCATGTGTTGTCATCAATGAAAAATGGGGATATTGTTGCAAGTATGAAGATGTTGATGAAACTATGAAGGTATTTTCATTGATGTCAATTGGTTATCAACTAGTTGTTGTTGACTAATATGTCAAGGATATTGAGAAAATTGTAATGTAGAAAGGTTACAAGTATTTAGTGTTTTCACTAGGTTTTTCTTTGGAATTTGTTCCCATGTTTGTGTAGTTCAAATATGTTGATCATGGTTGTTGGAAGTTGTTATATCCATGTTTTGGCTTTCTGAATCGTTGTACAGTGTGAGTTATGCTCACTAGTTGTCAAATGTGTTTTTCAGTGTCAACTCTGGCTGAGGTTTGGGAGAAATGTAGTTTCTCTGGATTTCTTCTTGATCAAGTTTTATGACTTGTGATTCTAGATATAAGCTAATATGATCGTGCTAAATATATTTTTGTTGTCTGGAAATATTGGATCATGTTAAGGTTGCATGTACTTAATTGTTCTATGTGTTTTACACTGGTTTGGAAAACCTCATGTTTAGCACTAAATATGAAGATCATGCAAGTGTGTTGAAGCATTTTTTTGGGACTCCCTCATTCTAATTCCACCCTAGAATGTTTTGGCATCGACCTAATTTAAATCTGGAAATACAAATGATGTGGTTGTGGCCGAATTTGAACATGTTTCAAAGTTGGGGATGGTATAAATACAGGATGAGATATTGGTGAAAAAAAGTGTGCAAAGAAATAGAGCAAGATAGATGTGATACAAATGTGAAATAGAGGGTGTGGTTGAGCATATCAGTGTGAAATTATTAGTGGCAAGTTTCCAGGTGCAGTGAGTTGAAGGTGTACTCTATCATTCAAGCATGTCTACAAGTGTGTGAACAAATTGTGGTGGAAATCTCTATTGCATTGAGATTTTCTTATCTCTATAACATATCTCTTCTATATTCTTTATATTTGTGTGGCAGTGAGCCCTCAAGGTGGTTAACCCTTATTGGAAAATGAGTCTTGATTCAAAGATAGTTAGTCTTGTTTTGGCAGTGAGCCTTCTTTGGCAGTGATCCTTTGTAATAAGTTTTGATATTTTCTATATTGTGAGCTAATCATCACCGTGGTTTTTCCCATATTGGGTTTTCCACGTAAATCTAGTGTTATTGTGTGTGTGATGATTTTCATTTTCTGCTTTTGCACTTATTGATTAATCATATTAGCAAAGTAAATAATTTGTGATTGATCTAATTTCCAGTGAAAGTATTTAAAGGGTTAATTTGTTGCAAATGATTCATCCCCCCTCTCAGTTCTCTTGTTCATGAACACACATTTTCCAAGTTAACCTTTCCATCTTCCAACATATCTCAAACAAAGTGAAACTACATATCAATGTGCATTGTTCTAGCATGGAAAGTATTATTTTTCACTAAACATATAGCACTCTGGCTATCACAACAGATAGTAAACTATCTTGCATCAAAACCTGTAGGAAATAATGCATCATACCCACATACTTAATCCATTTCCTACATAACCCCATGAGAGAAAAGCATGCATGCAAGTAACCATAATGCATAGATCAAAATAGACAAGCCACAAGATAACACAAGATATACCCTAGGAAAACCCTCAAGACGGAAAAAACTAACCTCCAAAAGCATCCATACTCCATCTATTATTCAGTAAATAACCAATACACTTACAAGAGTTACCATGAATACTTCTAAAGCATCAAGCCTCTCCAATGCATCTTCCATTTTTCCAAGCATCAATCCAAAAATCCCATGCCATGCTTCATATATGCACTCTTCAAAAAGACTCAATAATGATAGCCCACTCACCCAGTCAACCTGAACCATTAAACATGTGCTTTCTTTTATTGACTCAAGTTCACACAAATAAAACCAAGTGGTAAGATTAAACCATCTACCAAGAAACCATGTGAATACAAAACCACTAACCCCTCATTTAATATTGGGTAGTAATTTTTCACTTTATTAAATATTTCCCTAATATTAAATTATTATCCCATCTCTCTCACACATTAAATAATAATCCAATGTTACAATACAACATAAAGCGGTCCCCAAATAATTACCTAGTGTGATTAACCACACCTCCTAAGTGCATCACAACTAAATAATTATTTAATTATAACATTATAACATAACATTTTATGCAATGGTGTACATGTTGATGATGTTTTCTGCACAACTCAGATAGAATATAATATCCTATCTCTCTTGAAAGGTAAATCTCTATCAACAAGCCTCAAGAGATAACCCCAAGGTCTCTAATGTCAGGTCTTGACAATGCATAAACAACTCGGTGATAAATGTGAAAATGCCGGTAATCACAATGGGACCTTACTACAAGTAATAACTGAATCTAAATTATCAAATCTAGCAATATAATGATACTTCAATCCTAAATCTAACCCAAATGATAAAAGAAATGAAAAAATATATAAGCTTTCAAAGAGATTTCTAAATTTAACACTAAACCTAATATTAACAATGCAAATGATGAAATACTTGAAATGGACCAATCCCTCATAAACTAATTCCTACTTAACCCAGATAAATCTGCAATCTCACAGAAACAGTGCAATCTTCTAAAGTATTAAATATTTTTAGATCATGAACATTCATTCAAAACAACTCTATTGCAATTGAAATGAATAAACCTCCACAATTGAACTAAGCATAATGAATATAAAAGTCCAGGCTAACTTTGCAAAGCAACTAACAATAAGTTGGTTGCAAAAATTATGGTCCATGGATTGCTACAAACACTTCAAGTATCAAACCATAAACACCATTGAATCATGTCTAATTCTAAATCTAGCATATATCTAATACTTCCCAAGCAATCTCAAAGATATAACGGAAAGAGCCATGCAAGATAAATCAACACAAGAGAATTCACCAAAAGCACAATGTCTCCAATTGTATTGAATCACCCAATATCAACAACAATTCCAATGTTTTGTGTTACAGCACTTGCTCAAAATTAACTAACTTCTAACTTCTGCTCTAATGCTTAATTCACTCTTGTATCAAAACTATCTATCTATCTCCCTCACAAATGAGGCAGAATGCCAAATTTATAGAAAACCCCCCAAGATATGTCGGCCTAATTAGGCTTTACAATAATAAAATAGCCACAAAACAAGTCGGCCATGAAGAATTCAAAATAAGATAGAATATGCATTGAATGCATGAACTCCATCCAAGACAGCCTAAGATCTCCAATATAATTCAGACCAATGCATGCAAAATAATAGGGAAGCACAAATTTTGATGTAGCCTTGCATTAACTGCTTTCCCCTTTGTCTTTATTTCGATACACCCTATCATGCACCATCAAGAGTACCTTGTCCAAGTCAGCTATAGGTGGCAAAGGAAAAACCTTAATTCTTCTTTCAATAAATTTAATATTTTCTCTTGATTGCTCCACTGACTTATCCCATTCAACCCCATTGGATTGATATTTCTAAATGACTGCAATGTAAGTCACTTCATCATCCAACTAATGCTCAGTAACTGGATCCTCACTAACTAGAGAATATACATCTCACCACCATTTCTTTAACTGCTTTAAAGCTCAAATGCTTTGGTGTGAACTTTCTTCTCCCTGTCATCACCTCAAAGAAGGAAATACATCAGCTTATCCATTCCAGCC